>JARHVA010007273.1:497500-547500 GCA_037957365.1 Torreya grandis | reverse complement strand
ATGTGTGCATGTATATTTGATTTGGAATAAGTTGGGAGTAGACTGGATCTATACTTTAGATCAATAAATATATTTAAAAAATTTACACTATCTGGTCTTGGATGCTTACATTTTATATAGATAGTTTCACTAATGCCCTTGTCTAACTTGGACTTAGGTTTTTTGTATGAAATATTAACTATATCTGGATTCCACCACATGGTACCATCTAGGTTTTCTATTTCTTTCAATTTTTTGTATGCATATCTCACTCATAGGTTGTCACTCCTTATCAAATGATTAAACCCTAGCTCTTTATCTTGATAGTGATTAAGGAAAAAATGGGGTTAGTGGGATCTTATTATCAAGCTAATCCAAAATACCCCTATATCAATGGGTATTTCATACATATTCACTAATCTAAATAGGACCTTAGATTGATGTAGTTCTCCACTAATTTTTTGGCTTGTGTGTGCACAAGGTAATAAAATGTGGAAATAAATTACATATAGTGACTTGTATTGTAACTTGGAAAATAAGACTCATGGTATTATCCTTAAATACTTCATAGTTGTACATGGGGATTCTCTATGATTTGTATTGAGATAGGAAAGAACATGGCAAATATTCTCACTTTAATGTTTTATTTAATGATTTTGGTAAGTTATCTTGTGAGAGGTATTAATTTTCTAGGTGAGGTATGAATTGGTATTTATTGTGTATACATACCAATCCTTTTAATAAATATATCACATTAAATAAATTAGGTTGACCATAAAGACACATTAAAATTGAAATGTTGATGACTCTAGGTCACTTGACACTTAGTTTAACACATAGACACTTGTGTGGACATAGGCATCTGACTAAGACACAAGTATCTGAGAAGATGGAAAATAGGTAGAAGTCCAAAATGTATAAAGGATGATAATAAGTAGGTTTATATCATTTATCATAGTATATAAGTCTTGGTAATTATAATAACATATGATCAGACTAAGAGATAAGTAATAGGCATAATAAATAGTGGATGCAAGCCTTTTAGTAGTGGGAAAGTATATGAACTGAAGGGTACAACCATGATAAGTATATTCCAAGTGTACAATATTAAGGTTATATATAGTTCATATTTAGTGTATAAAATTTTCCCTTTAATCTAGTAATGAAATCATTGTTTTAAAAGAAAATAAATGCATACCTGGGTGTGTATAACACACCTTATCTTTGTATGAGTCCAATTTGAGTGCTTTGTTGATGACTGACCTAAAACCAAGATCATGTTACGGTATATAATTTAGGCATATAATATGAAATAAAAAGCATTTGAAATGTTTGAAAGTAAGGAAAACAAAGCTCAGGAGTACACCTATGTATTGATACAACTATTTTGAAATTTAGATATTTGATTTGAAAAGATGCTTCATTATGAAGCACTAAAACTGAGATTAAGAAAAATGTAAAACCTAAAAGTTCACATACATATAAATATTTGAGTAAAACTTTCCCTCAACTTTGGATAAAACATGAGTTTCCACCCAATAGTTGAGGCTAACTAACTATACAAGTAGATCGTACTTATAACCTAATGAGCATGAGTCATCCAAGACAATTCACACTATAACTATAGTGATGGTGGAGGATTTAATCAATTCATACTATAAACTTGGTAAGATTTAGTGATTTATTCACCTCAACATTTCCAAAATAAAAATAACTACTGGAGTAGATTGAATCAATAATAATCCATAATAGTGTGTCTTGATGTATGCTAAAGTCCATATAAGTATTTGAAATCTGAAGTTGATTTTGAAATTTCAATATGAGATTCCCTTTACATGGTGTATACACCTCATATATGTTTTAATTTCAAACCTAGATATAAAAATGGTATGAATTATAGAATATTTCCAAAAATGTGTATCTAAATCATATAACTATGTAATTTGGCCTATTTTAAAATTTTCAAGTGTGGAAGACATGTTTCCATGACATTCCCACACTAATATTCCCTCCCCCCATTTTAGCTTAGGGTAAATATAAATTGGTAGTCACCTAACCTCAAAATGATAAGATAACTATACAATCTATGAATGTATCATGTAGCATATAGAAGAAACATGTATAGGTAAATATATAATCTAAGTGTATATAATGTTCATGGTATAATATAGAGAGTAAAAATACAATATACAAAAGTAATCAACCACACAAACAAGATCACTCAAAATCAACTCAAAAAATAATGGTTTAAGGAGACCTCAAACAAGGTGTAAGTTCAAGTGCCACACAATCGAAGGGACATGACTAAGTCAAATGTCCATAAGGTAAGTAATGATATATGTCAGTGTCCATACAATAAAAAATTACATATTCAAATGTCAAATTAAGTGAACAAAGGAAATGGGGACATAAATAATTGATCATATTCAAATTCTCAAACAAAAAAGACAATAGAAAGCAATGAAAGATACTTAAGGAAGTGCATAAAAAGAAAATATGGAACATAAGCAATTAGCATAATAATATCATACTATTCCTTGGATATATGAAATTTTAGAAAAAATGTTAAGTATATAGCATAGTAAGGACACTGTGAAATATATAAAAATGGATAAATCCATGTGTAAGTATTTAAGTTCAAACATGATAATGTAAAATGATATGAACTAGGTGTATTATGATTAAATAAGTGGATGCCCCTAAATTATATATGAAATGAGTAGAGGGAAGGGCCAACATTTTTCTATGCATGGTTATGTTTTTATAACATTCAACATATGCATGAAACATGTTTATATATAAATATATGATATGTTATATACTAACATGTAATTAACAACACAGATGCCAAAGAGCTAATAAAATATGTAAATGATGGAAATATTTTACTATTTTTTTTAATTTTCTAATTTTTTTGGTGTTTTTGGAATATTGGAAGAAAAAATACTATCCTATGATCTCATCTAAAGTATGGTCATAAGTATCACCCCAATTTAAACCTGATGTAATAAAATAGTGGTACTTCTAAGGATCATTATATGTCTAATATCTGGTATTGTAGGATCTATAATGATTTATGTATGTATAGTAGGACTCTATAATCATAAAATTATAATAGGAGTAAGGGGGTTTGGATAACCCATCATTGAATGCTCTGTGGTTTATTTGAAGTATGAGTAATAACATGTTTATATGTTTTTTATATTTTAATAAGGTGTGTATTAGATAAGGATTATATCGAATCCATTTTGCATCTCTGATGTAATGGTATCTCAAGTACTTACCACTTAATAAAGTGAATTGCATTTTCATTTTCCTTTCACAAGAATTAACCTTAATAGGTTTGATAGTTAATTGTCTGAGCATAGATTTCTATTGTTACAATGGATTCTCACATGAAATTTTATAAATTTTAATTACCTAATTGGAATGGATGTATTTAACACACATATGCATTGTAGAAGGTAATATGTGTCTAAGGTCATCCTAATATCATATCAAAGTCACCCATATAAGGTATGATAGAAAAGGTTTTAACCACATGTGTTGTGATAAATTTTAAAGGTAAGTTAATCTCATGAAGGTGATATTGTGATGTTCCATCAAATGATCTAACCACTTTTGTTGAAGGGTGTAAATCATCATGTATATATCCAAAATTCATAAGTAATGTATTTTCGTGCACTATTATATATCGTAACACTATTTATAGGTTGGTGATCAAGGTATGCTTAAATTAATAAGAAACAGAGATGTGAGTCATCAACCATAATTTCACTATCATCAAAATAATATAAGGTATATAAACCATAGGAGGTTTATGCCATGTGTATGCAATCAAAAATGCATGAGATCCACAAATAAATCATGAAATGTAGGAGGTTTATTATCATTAATTTATTTAATATCATTAGGGAGTGTTCCAAAGCCTCAAATCAATTAAAACTATGCAATAACCCTAACTAAGTCCTATGTTTTCATACTCACTATAATAATAAGTAAAACAAGGAAATCTAATGTAGTTCTCACAAAAGCTTGTGGAACAAGGTGGGGAGTTAGTAATTATATGATAATAAATATGCATAAGAGAATCCTAATTAATCTATGTATAGGTAAAAACCCTAATGTAATGGAGAAGAAGAGTAAAATTTGCAAAATCCATTTCTTATGCCACTTTTATCTACTAAAGAGAGGAGAAAAGTTAGAGATAGTTACCTGGAAGATGAACCTGTCGAGACCCAATCTCTACCTTGTCCAAAGGTGTTTCATAAGAGGTTGTTGTGGTTTTTAAGGATCACTAAGAAAGGCCAAAGCATCCAAGACTTCTCCATAAGACTAGATTCTTATCCAAGTAGAAACCCTAAGCTAAGACCCCTCAAGAAGAATGGAAGAAGAGAAGATTGTAAAGAACAAATGAATAATAACTCTTGCCTACTCTATAGGAATAGAGAAATGGGTGTGTTTATATAAGTTAATTTTTCCATAATCCCTTCTAAAAATTTTGGCCAACAAGATTGACCCAGTTAACCTATTATTTTAATTGACAAATAACATACTAGATAGTGAACTATGTTAGCCATGGCTGACTTAGTTCTTAGTAAGCTATTATAAATAATAATACATTGTTGGTATGGCTAACATAATAATGTAAATTATATAAAAGGGTTTTAGGTTAGGGAAAGGGATAATAAAGATGGTAAATGACTAGAGGAGTGTGAAAAATAGGAGGAAACACTTTGGGGAATGTTTTTAGGAGCTGGTTAGATTGATAAAATGTAGTAATAAGGGAAAACAATCTTGTGAAGCACTAATGGCCTACCCACCCCTTTCTCAGTGCACCCCTTAGGACATACACTTAGAGATATTAAGACTTAATGGGTTCTTATAAGATAGAAAGAATTTGTAATTGATAAAATTTGTAAATATTATGTTTATACATATGTCCACTTGAATCTCATCACATGACACTCATGTGTAATAGGAGACAGTGCTTCAAAAAATAAAATAATAACACACAATACTAAGGCTATAAAAATTTGTAGTATTTTAAAGAAAAAATAACTAAAAGTAAATGCATGTGTATCTTAAATTACCTTTATCATTGGATGGTTGTTTGTTGTGTTTGTAGTTTTGATCATGAAAGGCATAAAAACTACTTATGACAAACCCAAGGATACAAAACTAAATAATAGAAAAACAAATGGAGGAAATCCAAGATAACTAGTGCTTTAATGATGGGATGTACTTGGAAATTTGGCAAGTTGGGGTGATAAGTGCTATGTTAGACCAAATTACCAAGTCAAAATTTAGAGTAAATTGGGTAACCAAAAAGCCAAGGCTACTAAAGAATGAAAAACTCAAACAAGTAAAACTTAAGTAAGAAAGTCAAACTCACCAAGTCAAACCAAGGATGCATGTCAAAAATGATGGTAATAACACATCAATATTAAATTAGTAACAATCCTTACTTAAAAAATATGGGAAAACAAAATGGTAAAAAACAAATTGATGAGTGAGTAGTAACAATCCTTAATCATCAATGGAAAAAGGTGCATAAAATGTAAAACAACATTGGTTAGTGTGAACTAATAAGCCAACCTCACTCAATAAAGGAGAAAGTACATGGAAGTATAAATGGAGTCAAGAATCCACACAAAAAGGTATTAGAAAAATTATAAATGGAAAAATAAATCAAAACAAGTCTAGAAATGTAGCGTAAAGAAAGTAATCCATATTTGCTAAAACATGTTTTTTTGATCTAAGGATAGACAAAACTAAAACAAAGTAGTGATAACATGTTCTTAATATGTGAAGAATAATGAAGTATATAAGAAGGGGAATAGATTTAGAATCGCACAAGCCTATCAAAGGGGGAAATGAAATGGGTGGAGGGGATAATGAAGGAAAAAAACAATTATAAGAACTCTCTATCTAAATCAAGACACTTAGATTAGGTTTATCAAAACAAGATGAATTTCAACCTTAAAGACTTTAAACAAATTCTCTTATCCACACAAGTCATAGGTCAATAACTAAAATATGTAGATCATTCCATGAAAGCTATATTCATGAAAAATAAAATGGATCTACCTTCCCACAATGTATTCCCCATTCCTCAGGACCTCTTATAGATCCATCAATCTACTACAAATGTTGGGTACTTACATGAGAAATTAGGTAACACCATAGTGTTTTTTGAAATCTCCTATTCCAACCTACTAGCCAACCATAACCCAATGGACCTCAGCTCTATTTTGAGGCCAACTATGGAATTTGAGATTTTATTAGAGATATGAGATGTTCTTGTAATCACATCTTTTGGTGTGATATTAACTTCTGAGATTTGTATGTAGCCTTTTGTATATCATTTCTTTTTGTTTAAAATGATTTGGATTTTAACCACAATTAATAGATTTTTTATATTCCTCCTCCATATTGATTTGGAAAACCAAACATGGGCGCTAAATATGACTTTCATTTCAATACTTAGGACTTGTATTCTAAGAGAGAGAACTTAGAGAACATGGTGTCTACGAGTCTCATAAAGCTATATGAAATAAAAATGATACCTTTACTTCAACCTTGTTTTATCCAATGTGGAGTGAAAGTAAAGGAAATAAATAAGAATGAAACATGAAACAATTTTAATTAATTAAATCACAAAAAAAAAATGTGTCAAAGGGTGAAAAAGGGATACAATGACATTAAAGTGTGATTCCTTATCATAAGAATGAGGGAAATTGAGGAAAACATGATAGAATATATTGTTGTGTAAATTTCATATATAAAAGAAATAAAATCTAAAGATGAGAACAAGTATCAAGAATTGGTAATCATTACAAAAGACATTCTAGAGAAAGGAATGGCAAGATGGTGATGTTATGAGGAAGGCTAAGTCATATCCATTGTCTTACACTATAAATCATAAAAGAGAAACCTATGAGGGTTTCAAATTGTGTTGAAAAAATCAATGGGATAAGAAAGAGATGGTATTTTTGAGGAAGACTAGTCCTATCCATGGCCTTACATTGCAACTCACAAATGAGAAACGTGAGGGGTTACAAAAAGTATTTGAAAAGTGAGAAAATCAAGAGGATTAATCTCATCAGCATCAAAGGATAGCTAACCCTCATTATTAATTATCTCCTTAATGTATTTATATTTCATTTGATTTAATGTAGACAAATGAAAAAACCATGTATTTCTATCACCCTCCTCAAGCCAAATGTTTCTATATTTTTTCCTTCACAAAGTTTATTCCCTACCTGCAATAGTGTGATAATCACATAATAAAAAAATTTATCTATTTTTAATCTATAATTCATAACCTTTATCCTAAATTTCCTCTTCTATCTTCAATAAATCAGATCTAAGGGCCTTTTTTCAAATGAACATTTCCAAACACCTATTTGTTCCATTGTTTGATCTTAATTTTTACACTTTTGAAAATCTCAACAAGAATGAGCACAAATGAACTACTATCATTCTTTGTCCACCACTCCAAAATTATCTCCTAGATATCAGGGTGCATGAACCACATATGTTTCATATAGAAAGGTTACCTATTTTATTTGACCTAATGATCAACTATACTCCATTCCAATGGAGAATGATCTGAACCAATTTTTGGAAATATTTTAAGAGACAAATCTTTGTGTTGAAGCCACTCTAAAGATATAAAGACTTTATCTAATCTAAAATGGATAAAATTCTCACTGAACCTCTAATTTTTCTAAGTATACTTAGACCCCCTAAGTTCTAAATCAATCAAACCAATGTTAGCAACCAAAGAATAATAATCATCCATATTATCCATACATAACAGATTACCTCTTTTTAATCTCTTTGATGAAGGGTCAAGTTGAAGTATCCTGATAGAATCAAAGGGATATGTGTATAATTGCTTCTAAAATATGTAATATCTTCCCACAAATTTCTATGTTTAGTCCTTATATTAGGAGCATAAACATGGAAAATATCCACTACTTATTCTTAATACAATGAGTAAATAAAATTGCTACATGATGCTAAGTCTTGAGAATGGGTTCACTCATTATAAATTTAGGATAAAAAAAGCAATCGGTCCTCCTAAGGCTCCTAAAGCACTAATATAAATTTCTTTATCTTCGTTCTAGTACATTTTTTTTGGTTCAAGAAGTAGTTTTCCTCTATCTTAGGTTTTTGGATGGCCAAAACGACATCCTTATTAGTCTTTCTAAAATCCCTAAAAAATCATTTTTACATGTACTATGGATCCCTCTTATGTTCCAAGTGAGAATAAACATAATTAATATCTAGGAGAAGAGAAACCCCATTTAAAAGGGATAGTTTTTTGAAATGCATCTATTATGTCTTCTTCAGTTTGTTCTAAAATAAATTCCTTTTTAGATGATTTACCTAATTTAGATAGATTTTTGATAGCTCAGCCCTTAGCTCCTCTTATAGTAACCATTGATGACACCACTTTTTCCTTTGAAGTGTTTTTATTCATAATAATTACATTTTATATATCCCTATTTCCCTTGCTAATTGATTTCAATGCAAAATCATTATTTTGTGAGATTCCTTTTGATTCTATCCCTTTCTCAACCAACTCTTTTACTTATATCTCTTGTTCCAAAATTTGAAATTTGTTCTAAGTATGAATATTTGTAATCTTAGGTCCTTACCTTTCCACACCATTTATTTTATGTAATACTTCATCCCTGTCCAAAATTACCTCTTTCTTTTCTACCTATTTAATTATTTCTATCAAAGAGAATTTTTCAAAAATATTTTGTTATGTGCCTTTATTTGTCAATGTTTTTTCCATTTCTGATGTATGATTAGGTTTTGAGGCATCCTTTTTTATCTCTTCTAAAATCACCTTATCTCCTTCCTCTTGTTGTGTAATTTATCTAGCTACATCTATGTTAGGAAGAGCCACCATTGCTAGGATTGAGGCCTACAATTTTGTGTGTTTTTCAAATGAGACTCCTCCCTTTCTTTTCCACACTGTTGTGTTAGGACCCATAAAGCACACCATTGATGAATGCCCTAGTTTTTGAAAATTATCACATATCATGGTATATTTTTCAAACTCTATTTCTTTTATTCTTACTCTAAAAGGATTGTGTAACACAATTAATTTTGGTACTTCTTGGTTAACAAATGTGTTTACACAAACCCTGGCATAGATAAGTCTACATATTTCCTTGGTCACCAAATATATATATATATATATATATATATGAGATACTTAAAATATTTAGCTATACTTTAAAATAGATCATACTCCCAAAAATTTATTGGGAGTCTTGATAGTCTAACCTAAATGGGAATTTGGTTAATATTATCCTTCTCAGGGTCGAACCCTCATTGCCATTTATTGAGAAAAAATTAGATTTTCCAAAGAACCATGGACCCCCAAAAATGATATTAACAATGTCTTAGAGGTTTTTTAATATAATCATGAAGAATCTATTACCCATTTTTATGATATCCATATGTCCTTTTATGTGCCATTTTTATTTTTCCCAAGCTCTAAAAGAGTCTATGTTTGGCCTGGATCCCATGAACTTTCCAACTAAAGCTTATTCCATCCTTGATGAAGAATGATTTATGCGAAAACAATGTTAAATCTTTTCTCCCTTTCTAAGTCTAGATTTGAAAATGTTGTTTCTCACTCATTATCATCACCATTCTCTTGCCCTATGCTACTTCCACTTGACATTACCATTCTGTGACTATGTTTGTTATTTTTGGACAAATATAGGATTTTCTATTGACATTGTTAATTTTATTATCCATACCATGCACTCTTATTAATTTTTTAGAATGATTATACATAATGTGCACCTTCCACATAGTTATTACTTAGTTTATGGATGATCATTTCTATATTTGTTTTCCATTACATTCTTCATTTATATATCTATATTGACATGACACTTGTGTGGATTAGGATGAAAGTTTCATACATAATCAGATGATTTATTTTTTCTATTATGACATATTCTCCACATGTTAATAAATGTTTTACATGGATTATAATTTTTTATATGACACGATCTATATACCTATGTCATTTTGAGGTAATTAATTCATAGGATATATTTATCACATCAGAATGGTGGCATACATATTGGCTTGCATTAAATATCAATACTTACAGTCAAATATTTGAAGAGCTTAAGGATGAAAAATTATGATTTTTGGCAAATAGTATTTTATAATGGTATAGGTTTACAAAGATTATTAAAAACTATGATAGGCTTGACATAGTTTAAGAACATATATATAGACTATGTTAGATATTTTAAATGATTATAATTTTTATTTCATTTATTATATAATATTATTAAATAGATTTTAAGATTTAAATTACAGAGCTTTTTAGATTTGGGGCATCCACATGGCATGTATTCATAGTTTCACTAGTATTATGAGACTTTAGACTCAAATTATGTAGGTTATTATATTATAAATATATGTACAACATAAATGAAAATATAAAAAATGATACACTCATGAATTTCATAGGTATTACTCATATTGAGTCATATAATCCATCTGTAGTAGATGATTCAAAAACATTACATAGATTCTAGGGAATTTAGCATATTTACTGGAACCCATAGTGGATTCCATTTCACGTGTGTGTGTGTGAGGGGGGGATGAATTTATGCATGACTTAAATTATAGGAACTAATACATTTCAAATTAGGTTTTGTAATATTCATTTCAAGCCATAATTATCGTTTACCTCTCTAAGGGCTATGATCACCCTACTCTCCATTGTCTCCAAAAGACAAGTCTTTAGAAGGCATAATGGTTTATGAAAATATATGTGTATTCATTCCTTAATATTTCACTTCACATACATTCAATGTTTTACTTCATATTTATACGATAAGTTGAAAAATGACTTCTACATGTTCATTGGAGGTTTTAAAAAATGTAAGGCATAATAATTATTACATTCTTAAACACACCCACCATGTTTATGTTTAGGTATAACCTTCTATATTTTTACTCTAGCAATTCCATTGATATATTAAAATGGGAAAAAAATTAGAAACTCAGATTTGATATTAACACTTTAAAATGTCTAAAATTTACTAATATTTAACATACTTAACTTATGTGTGTATCCACGACTATTGTTGATGTAAGTAGGCTTCTTCTAATAGGTTTGACATATTCACAACTAGGCTTAAAACCTTTTTAACTTGGTATTTGAATCAAATAAGACTCCTTAATTTTAAAAATGGGTCATTATTTTCATTTTTATGTAGTCTACATTATCTAACATGTTTTTATCACTCCTTAATTTTAACATTTGTCAAAAGACTGCAAACAAGGTTATTTTAAGCCTCATACATAGGTTTGTCACTTTTATTAGATGAATATTGGGATTAAATATTAGACAAAAAATTATTTATTGATATTTATTAACCTATATTTTATTTTATTTATCTCAAAAAATAGATTCAAGCTATTCTATAATTTTAACTTGACTAAAAAAGCAAGAAACAAGGGTTTCTAGACCTTATAAGTTTACATACAATGATTTTTACATAATTCCTCTATATATATCCAAATCACTTGAAATATTTTTCAAACCCTCACAATAATTATAATACACCATTATACAAAGTTTCAAATATTTTTCATGGTTTGTTTAAGAGATTTATTTATTTTTGTGCACTAAAACCTAGGTATAGGGTTACATGAATATACCTAGGTTGAGAGCTGAAATTTGAATTAAAATTGATATGAAAAAGACTCACATAAAATATTTCTTGGTATACCAATGTATTTAGGACCTTAAACAATCCTAATAAGTGAATAAAACCTACTTTCTTAGACTATAAACCTTATTCCTAGACAATGTAACCATTGTATTTTATTTTTCAGGCATGTACTAAGTAAGAACACTTCATAACCACAAAAATGATTTAAACATAATAATAACATTAACTTAAAGGTGATAAATGATTAAATTCAAGTATTCAATCCAAATTAGCATTCTTTTATTGATGTTAGAGAAAATGTATTCAACGATACAATCCAAAACCCTATTAAAAACCCTACAACCTCTATATATCTAAACTTTTCTTCAAATTAAACTTATTTATTTTTGTTTCCTCTCTCCTATATTCTCTCAAAATTACTCTTCCCTTTATAATCTCTTTTTTGTTTCAAGATCCTCAAATTTCCTCCTTTTTCTTTGAAATCTTCTTAATCTCTTAAACCTTCTCCACCTTTCTATCATAGAATCTTGGACTTATTCCATTTATAATTTTTTTATTTCATGCTTAAAACTCTATATATTTATTACTTGATGTATAATCTTGGTATTTTATTATTTCATGTAATAAAGATCTCTCAAAAACCTATGACTCATCTTGAAACATGCTTAATTTGGCCTTACTTGAAAGTTTACATGGGTAGTTAGGATTTATATCATTAAAATTAATTTAAACATGTATTTAGACATTATACGATACCTAAGAATATGATCATAACCATAAATTAACCTAGAAAGAGTAAATACCCCTCCATAAGGCTTTAATACATTCAAATTTTTAAATTAAAACTTTTGTCAAGAAAATGAGAAACAAGCTCTAATGACCAATTATTGAAATACTAATAACTTTAACACCTATTGAAGGACTTAATAATACTTTATACCCATACACACAACTAAAATCTACCAATATTTACAAAAAGTAAATTTATATATAGATACACCTGCATTAGACTCCCAAGTGGGAAAATTTGAGCTCTAGCTCAAATGAACCTTCTTTCTTGTCTTCCAATTTTTATCTTTCTTATCTTCTTGTTTTACTCTTATACTTATTTGCTTATTAATATTATCCTTTAATTAAATTTCTCTCTTATTTTATTAATGATCCTATTTTTTGGTATTTTATAATGTTACAATATCTTCTTCACTTTGATTTTCATATAGATGCACATGTTCAACTAAACCAAATTTAATCCTCCTTTCTACTACCATCTCCATAGTTGATCTTCCACACAAAATGAACAAATTAAAGGAATAAATCACTTATTTATTAATTTTAATCATATTCAAACCTTATTCACTTCCAAAATTTTATCCCTAACTTTCATTCACACCATAGGATCTCTAATAAGTTGTCTCTTCCTCATCTAGAAGTCTAATTTTAGCTTTACACCATAAATGATCCTAAATCTTAATTTATTTATGTTTATTTACTTTAAAAACCACCTCTTTTGCCATGGAAACATGTAACCTATCTGACCTACTCTTTTCAATTTCATGTAATGTTTATATAATACCATCTTGTTCCACTACATTTAGTATATCTTTCATGAAACCATATCTCTTTTTTCTCTATCTTCTCCTTGATGAATATTATTTCCTTTATGAATAGTTTGAAAAATTCTTTTTTAACACTATTATTAAATTTAATTTTGAGTTCTTCCATAAAACTTAATTCTATTCATTCCATTCTCATTTTTACCTTTATCAACAACAACAAAAATAATGACTACATTCCATGGTATTATTTGATAATACCTATACTTAGATTCTTTTCTTTGGCATTTTAAAAAGTATCTATCACAACTAATTTTTGGATTAGTTAGACCATCACATATCCATAATTTTAGTTCTATGCATCTAAAATCCATATAATCATAAACTATCCATAGTATTATAATTGACTCCACACACACACATAGGTATCCACATAAATTATAACATCAAAAAATTTGTCAAAAATAGCTCTTGCCCTTTCTCATTCACTATTTGGATTTCTATATTAAATAACCTCTTCATCTTAGATGCAAAATTTTCTTTTACACCACTTGGTTGAGCTATCAAAATAATTTTATAATTATCAAATCCTTCTCCAAAATTACTCAATTATTCTAAATACAAATCTCATTCATTCAATTATTTAAACTTATCATTCATCTATAGATATTTTTGATAATCAACTTGGTCTCCTATTTTACCATACTTGCCTATCTCACAAATTATTTATCTCAACCTTATTAAGACTTTATCACATTTTTCATGTTATTTTGGTCCTTGGGAAATTCTCTCGATATGGTTTTCATTAGTCCTCTATATTATTTTCCACAAAATTCCTCTAATATTTTGTTTTAATGGTGTGATGATCTTGTTTGGTGTCATCACTGATATTATCTTCAATATTACATTTTTATTTATCCTCAAGCTCTAATAGATTATTAGAAACCTAATTTTCATTTAATTATATTATGCATTATGTTATGATTCCTTATTTATCTCCTTTGTCCATCTCATTATGATGTTTTTATGTCTTATGTTGAGCCTTATCATATATTCTTTCCTCATATTAAACTATTTTCTTCTCACTCAACTCAATTTCATAGGGACATATTATGTCTTGTAAAGATTTCTTCTTATTATTATCATGAATATTCTCAAGAAAATCAGCTATAATGTTATTATTTATATATGTGTAATTCTCATCTTGAATTTTCCAACTTAGTCCATCTTCTTCTTACTTATTTCCTTATAATTCTTCCTCCATGTAACTTGACTCTTTTTAGCCTTCTAGTTTGGTTTGAGCTTGCCTTTGCTTGGGCTGACATTTCTCTCCATTAATATTATTTTCTTATCCAAATTATCTTATTTATAATGAATGTAAATGCTCTTCTTTTCTGATATAATCTTCTCTTAATGATTGAATTTTTTCTTACATATTCTTCTTTGTGATTTGATCCTACAAGATGAGGAAGTATTCTCTTTAAATGTTTATAATATTTACTTAAACTATTTTAATAGTCTCTTTATCTATTATTTTGATCTCCTAGAATAATGAACATGCACATGCACAACTTATCAAATAATTATACATAAAATATGGAGACCTTTGGGTCTTATCAAGTGTCTCTTAAAACTACATTGTTGCTTCCAACTTACAGTTTGATTTATCAAAAAAATTATTTTATTTTTATTATTCACTTTATATCCTTCGAATAACTAACTCAAGTGTCTCTTCATCATACTCCACTAATTCCATGTTTAAGGAATGTTCTAATGTTTTTATTTTAGCCTCTAACTTCTCTACACTCAGAGATAACAAAGTAATTAGATTTTACATCTTTTATTTCTTCCTTAAAATACTCCTTCCTTTTCAATCTCTCCATGACACTTATCATTTGATCTTACTACTCTTCATCTTCATTATCTTCCATTTCAAACGTGTTCCACTCTTCATTTATCTACTTAGACTAGTTTTGAGTTTTATCATGAGCTTCCCCTTCTTGAAATTTGCTTTTCCCTTCATCATTAAGAACTTTGATTTGTTCCATGACCTTCTCGTTATCATGTTCTAAGATAAGCACTACTTAATTATGAATTTTAGTTTATCTTAGATACAAAAATACTCCATGAGGTTCTTCACATTTTCTTTAAATTATCATGTTCAATGACCCAAATGATTTATTATTCAAGGCACTTTATAATGCCTTCATTTCATTAATTTGTATACCTATATGCACACATTAAAAAATTAATTTAGAAATAAATGTTTGAGGAAATGTGGCCCTTTGATGTTTCTTGCTTCAACAGTAATTACTCTAATTGATTCATAACCTATAACTCCTTAATCTCATCACACTTGAGCTTCTTCACTTATTTTTTGAGTTACTTACAATGCATACTCTCTTTCTTTTTACTATATCTTATAACAATTCTTATTTTACTCTTCATGAGTAATCTTATAGGCCACTTAAATTTCATATCTATCTAAAACAACAACCCTTTTCTTTCATTCTCTCTCCAACTTTCCATTACGACCTACATTTATGCCATCATTTTCTTCAACTTGACTATCTCTACATTGATCATATATTTTATCATTGTGTCCTCCTCTTCTTAATTTCAATTTATTTCAAAACCAATATTTTCATTTTATTTTCATTTTATTCTATATCTATTAGTCTCAATGTGTTTTTCCTCAACTCTTCTTTCTCACTTCTATTTCTTTTCTTGACTAAGCCTCAATGTGTCTTTCTTTCTAGTAAGTATTTTTCATCTTTATTCTTATTGATACCTCACAATAGGATTTTTATTCCTATACTTAGTATTTTGGTATTCTCTTAAAATGCTACTACACCTTGGAACTACCTCTTCTTCTTGAGTTTCGATGAATTTTTTTCCTAAAGCTTCTATGAACTTCTCTTCACAAACTTCTTCTCTTTCCTTTAGGGAAGAACTCTCTCAACTATGCAACTAACTATTTTTTTTTATTTTTTATTTTCAATGCTTATTTCTCAATATTATTAACTTTAAATTCTTATGAAAGATATTATGAGCTTTAACACCCTTTTAGTTTATGTAGGCTTCTTCTAATAGGTCTACCTTGTTCAGATCTAGGCTTATAGCCTTCTTAATTTATGCCTTTAACTTAGATGACCATATTTATGTTTAAAAATGGTTAATCATTTTCCTTTTGATATATTATAACTTAACTAACATGTTTTTATCTCAACTTAAGTGTCAAAAGGCTACAAACTAGGTTCCTTTAAGTCTCATACATAGGTTTGTCACTTTTATTACATGAATATTGAGCTTAAATATTAAAGAAATAATTATTTATTAATATTTATTTCCATAATTTATATGTTATTAATATCAAAAAACTCATTCATACTCTTCTTTGAGTTCAAATTGAACAAGAAAATAAGAAACTAAGGTTTTTAGACCTTACTTACAGGTCTGTAGACTGAGATTTTGATATAACTTATATTATAGATCTCCAAATCACATTAAATATTTTTAAACACATAAAAATAATTATACTACAACCTTATAGAAAGTTTCAAATATTTTTCATTGTTCATTTAGGAGATACAATGTTTTTTGTGCACTAAAACCATATTCTAGTGTTGCAAGATTGTACTTAGATTGAGATCTAAAATTATATGTAAAATCTAAGTTTAAATACCTATATTAGAAAATATGTTTTTTAAATGACTCAAATAACATATGTATTTTTATAATAGTGCATATAGGACCTTAAACAATCCTAACAAGTAAAACAAACCTACTTTCTCATATTATAAACCTTGTTCCTAGACTATGTAAATAATGTGTTGTATTTTTTAGGCCTATAATGAGTAAGAAAACTAATAATTACCACTAATATGATTCAAAAATAATATAAAAATTCACTTAAAATTATAAATTATTGAAATTTAAGTATGCAACCCAAAATTGTTGTCTTTTATTATTGTCAGAGCAAATGTACTCAATAATACAATCCAAAACCCTATCAAGAACCTTGAAACCTTTATATATCTAAAATTTTATAAAAATTATATTTAATATTTTGGTTCTTAAACTTCTTATTAATTTTATTTTGCTATCTCATATTTTATCTCAACATTCTTGTTTGGTTTCAACTCTCTTCGTTTCAAGATCCTCAAATTTCTTCCTTTTTCTTTGGAATCATCCTAATCTCTTGAAGTTTCTCTACCTATATTTGATAGAATCTTTGAATTATTTCCTTTATTATTTCCTTATTTAAAATATTTAACTCTATAATATTTTTATTTAATGTCTAATATTGGTCTTTTATTATTTCATGCAACACAGATCTCTCAATAACTTATGACTTATCCTAAAACATGTTCAATTTAACCTTACTTGAAGGTTTACATGGGTAGTCAAGATTTACATCATTAAAATAAATTTAAAATTTTATTTATACCTTATATATTTTTAACAATAGGATCATGACCACAACTTATCCTATAAAAATTAAAAAACCCTACACAATGCTTTAAGACATTCAAATTTTTAGATCACAATTTTTGCCAGAAAAAAGAGAAATAAACTCTAATGACCAATTATTGAAATAATAATAACATTAAAACATATTTAAGGACCTAAAAATACCTTATAACCCTCAAAACAACCAAAATTGACCAATATTAAAAAAAATTAAACTTATATCCAAATGCACCTACATCACTTTTTAACATTATTCCTTATCCATTCCTTGATATATGGGTTTGGCCTTCCAAACTAAAAATAACATTACAACATATTTTATTCATATTTTATTTAAAATATTAATATAATTATCATATTATCTCCCAATATCATATAAATTTTCCTACTTTTTTTACTATTCCTCCCTTCCTCAAATAACTCTTCCATTGTAGGCGTATCACCTTGGGTCAAACTTGTATGCATTCCCTTTAACAACTTTTTTTTAAAATTCAAAATTTCCATATAATTAAACCTAGATATTTTTCATGTAATTTAAAATTAATATACTCAAATATTCATATATATATATATATATATATATATATATATATATATATTATATATATATATATATATATATATATATATATATATATATATATATAAACTTATTAACCCTAAGCATATTACAATCTAGAAATCACTTAACTATCAATAGAAATGCATATACATATTGAGAGGACCTTACATTAAACTCCCAAATCTTAAAAACATAAAAGGATAAAGCCATAATATAAGTATAAATACTACTTAAAGGTGAAAACATATAATTTTAAGTGTTTAAATCCATACACAAGATTGCACTATATGTTAGGATTATAGAAGAGTGTAGACACTCAGCTAGGTGGGATACTTTCTTTTGGTTTGACTTCTCTCTTTAAATTATTGGATATGTAGATAGTACCTAGACATAGGGGGTTGTGAAAAAAATCCTAAAAAATTGGAATTGTATATTAGATTACATTTTTGGATTGTGTGTCAGACCTAATACCTCACTTATTGAAGTAAGAGATACTCATTTAGCATACTCATGTACGTGCAACTAGAACCAAAGGAGGTGGTTTGAGATAATTAGCTAGGGGTAATTACTCATAAAGGATGATATAGAGAAGCTAGTTTCTTAAAGGGTGGTTTATGGGATTTAGGGCATATTGATGTACCAAAACATAGATAGGTCCTAAGTACCATATGTGGCACTCATTCTTCCATATAGGACCATTTATAGGTCCTTATCCCTCACTAAATACCTCACTCTCCTCAGTGGGATTCCATTTCACTTATGGATGGTTAAATGGCTATTCTCATACTAACAAGAAAGGATAACTATAAAACACCCTATGTTATCACTTGATTATGTTAGGTTTATGAAATGAGAACAAGATATAATGTTGTACTAATTGATAATCATGTATGATATCTAAAAAACTAATTATAATTAGCACCATCAATGATTTTAAATGCATGTAGATTTTAATAATTCCCATAAGTATATAATATAATTTATCATATATCAAAAAAGAGAACAATTAGGAAATGGAATGAAAACCAAGCATCATAACTAATTATTTTAGTATTACCAATTGAGGTTTCCAACTTCCTCATGGCCTAAGGATCATTGTACCATTGCCAACATATTATTTTAAGTTCACCAATTACCCAATTAATAATCATGAATGCCCTATCTAATTAATTAATAATGATACAATTTGTGATCAACTTATTTATTTATTAGATAATATTTAATGATAACCTATAATTGAATATATGTAAATGAAATTACATGTGTAAATAGCTAATATGTTTGTGATCAACAAGAGGAGGAATTAAGGGAAATAGAAAGTACATTATAATTAGGTGTACATTCATTTAAAATTAATTTTTCAATCATAATATTATATTTAAAGTAAGGGAAACATATTTGGTCTTTGTAACTTTCACTTATACATAATTATTTTCTAGCCATACATCTACTTAGTAATTATCCAAAATAATAAAAAGTTTGTTTTTTAGCCTTTCCTAAATCCAGAATTTCATTAAAGAAGCAACCCAAATTCATAAAACATATCTCTTAGGCATAAATAAACATGGTTGATTAATATGTTTTCCAACATAAACAAGTAAAAATTGTTTTAATGAGTTTCTTGCTTATTATTGAAAAAGGGAAAAGAAGAAACTAAGTATGGGTATGGTTGAAAAACCCATTTGATTTTGCATGCATGGATTCATAAGATTATGAATAACTCCTCTTTGGCTTATGAGGATGACCTATAGATAATAAAAAAATAAAGCAAACTTTTTTGTTAGAAAGATAGCTAGGTGGATTGCGTACTGATAGCTAGCTCTTAGAAGTGAGAGCTTCCTTAGGGGCTATCAATCCATGTTTTTAAATAATTAAGTTTATAGAATAGAAAGAAAAGTAATTTTGTCAATAAATAAATAAAATGTACTAAAATTGAATATAGGAACACTTACTTATAAAATAGACTATAAGCGATTAAATTAGTGATAAACTAATTAATACTAGTGTTATAGTGTTGTGGTCTACTTCAAAAAATTAGACAGGGGTTTGTGAACAGTTAGGAACATAAAAAATCAAATTTGATTAGGTGTAGGTAGGTGAAATTAATTTTCTATAATTTTCTACCATAATGACCATTGATGATTGAGATGACTATCAATGGTTAAGGTGATTGTCAACAATCAAGGTGACCATCAATGATTGGATAGACCATTGCTAATTGAGACAACCATTAGTGGTTACTATGTGTAGATCTAGGATGGTGAATGGTTGATTGATGGTATTTCAAAGTCTAATTTTGGGAATTGGGTTGGTACTAGGTTGAATACAAAATCAAAATAAAGTAATTGAATACTAAAAATCAAGTACTTAGCTTGCAAAAAATTGATTGGATAGATGTTTGAGGTCATTGACCCATTGGTAGAATATAGCTTAATTCTATTAAAGTAATGATACTTCATGTTTTGGTGGAGCTACAATGGAAATATGGCTCTTTGATGTGGTAACTAGTTCACTAGATTACTACTGATGATTGACCTATACAAAAGAGAATTCTAGATGCACAATATATGAATTTGACCTCTTTATTCCTCTCTTATTATAGGTAAGGTAAGAAAGTTGGAACAACACATGAACTGGTCCTTCTAATTATAAGTCCCTCATGTAGTGGGTCACATGTGGATGAGGACAAGTTATTTCTAGAAATTCAAGGTGAGTGAGTTGCATGTTAGTTGTTGAGGAGGTGGACCCTAACCGTTGATGGTTAGGGTGACTGTCAGTGGTCAACCTAATCATTGGTGGTTGAGGGTAAAAGGAAAAAAGTGGTTAAAATATAGGTCAAACTAGTTGAGTTAAAATAATTATAGATTAGGTTCAGCTAGGGGTCAAAGGGTTTAAATGGTCCCAAGGGGTCATAAGGTAGTCTAAGGTAATTATGACATTCACAATCATGTTATGTGGATTTTTGGTGTCTACATTTTCCCCCTTTTTGTTGTATAGCTTGGAGTCAACCAACTACAAAATAAAAACTAATGCAAGTTAAAGGTCTAATTTCCTTTGGTATGGGAGGAGGTGTTCCCCCTTAAATTGAGAGGCAATGAGGTAAAGTACAATCAAGTAAAAGTTTGACATGGTTGATGATGAAGGTGGATAACATAAAGGTGGGTGATAGGTTGTGAAATAAGGTTCAAAAAGGCATGTAAATAAAAATAAAAGGTGTGATAACCAAGCTCATGTAAAGACTAGGTTCCCATGGTTGATAAAAATTAAGCTTGTATTAAGGGACAAGTGACTAGTGTACTATGTGACTATAATTAGGCATGAGGTTGGTGTTTCTATAGGTATCTAAGGTAGGAAGCACTCTCATGAAAAACACAAATAGGTCAAGTTTTGATGGTTTCCAAGGTAGGAAGTGCTCCCAAAAAACACAAGTGGGTCAGGTTAGTGTGAGGTGGTGCAAGTTCAAAAGGTGTTTTACATGGTAGTGTTGTCACTATGATCAAAGGACCAAAGCAAGGTCATCATAGAATACATGTTTGTTTGGGTCAAAAATAGCCAACATCAAGGTGGACGTGGTCTAGTGGCTAGTCAAAGAAGGGTAGTCACCCATAAGTTGGTTTTAGTTTGGTGGAGAAGGTAAACTCCAAAAAAATTGGTACTTAAGTATAGGTTCTTAGAAAAGTTTAACATGGGGGTTTCTTGACCATCGATGGTCAATACTTCCAAGGTCAAACATTGATGGTAACCCTAATAATTGACGATCAGTAGGCAATGCCAGATTTCTAGAACATAAAAATTGAAAATGAAAAGTCATTTTCACTTTGTGTTATTCGACTTCCATGCTTTTTGTGCATTGGATAATTTTGTAATTTGGCATTTTGTGCAAGAGGATTGACTTAGTGTTATGCTGACTTGGTAATTATTGATTGGTCAAAAGCATGTGTTGAGGTAATCTATTAGGATGTAGGCTCTGTCCTTCATGGAAATTGAGGAATGATGTAGGTGTTGTGTTGAATTGATAGATTTAGTTGATTCAGCTGGGTTTTACTTGAGTTTAGGTAGTTTGTGGGTATTTTGGTAGGGTTTTGGGGGGATTAGATCTAGAGTTAGGTTTTTATTATGAATGTAAAATTTAATCGATGAAATTTGAAATAGAAAGGGTTTTTGGGTTGAGTGTGGGGTATAAGATAAAGTTAGGAAGCTTAGAGGTGTGTTTGAAAAGGTTGTGGGTTAGGATAGGTGTCAAATACTAGGGGAAAAAATGTAGAGGTAATGTTTGTGAGGTTAATGAGGAATAGGTTAATTTAGGTGGGTGTAGGCTAATAAAGAGGTGGATTTGGGAATGAGAAATGATAATAGAAAAATAAGTGTGCATGTAAACTTTGATTTTTGTAGGCATGAGATCAGAGTCAAATAAGGGATCATGATTTTAAGATCTTTGAAGAGATCTAATGAGGGATAACTGAGGATTATTTGACATAAATGGAGAAGGTTAGACTCAAAGACATGAGATATTATCAACATTTTCCAAAAGATGCAACAATGATCATGGCCCTCATCAATATATGGGATCTAAACATGAATACATTACTCTTGTCGATAGGAGAGATGACCATCTTTCTAGAGGATGTTTTAGGAACACATGGTTACCCATTTAGGGGGACATGATATATCACATAAATAGTGAAGAGAGGGATGAGGAGATAGATATTATATAGGGTGAGGATCAGGCCCTTGTGAGGTGGAATTCTAGTGGTTTTAGTTATAGGCCATTATACTAGAGGGCTATAGATGAGAGATGTTTTATGATCGTGATGATGATGGTAGTCTCCTATTTTGCATTGCTATGTTCGAGTAGTGGGTAGTTTCCTTATCTATTATTGGGTATGATAGTAGAGATGTTGCTTGGTAGGATAGTGTTTAGGTGGGCATCAATTTTTCTAGTCTAGATACATAAAAAGATTTGGGAATTTCATGCTTATAAGAAATATGAGATCAACATGGGGTTTGTGGTTCATTATTGGGCATATGCATTTATCAGGGTTATAAGATCATTAGGGATACTAAGGGAGGGCTAGACCTAAATGTATTTAAGTGTGGGCTTCATGTGATGGAGGGGAGACTATTCACTGATAGGAGTTAGAGGACGTGCGAGAGATATTGATTGGTTTAGAGATGCATTAGATGGCTTGGCTATGGGGGATGTAGTCTAGAGGCCATATGTTGGCTTTCCTAGGTAGGTCCTCTATAACTATCATACATTTTAATTGCAAATATGGAGATGGATCTATAAAAGGGGAGAGGGTGAGACTAAGCTCATCCCATTTGATAGAGTTTGGAGGTAGTTCAACCTAGTGTAAGGGATCCTAGGTCCATTCCCTTGATATAGGAGGGAGGATGTTGATTTTTTACTTCTCAAGCCACACCTAGAGGAGGTGGTCTTAGATCAGGACGAGCTACCTATTACATCTAATATCAATGATGTTGGTTTTATTCAAGGCTATATAGTATGGTAGTAGACACTTTATGCAGTGGCCAATTTTGGGTGGGATGATGGTGGATAGTAGGCTATGGATGTGGATCTAGCTAGTGGGGGTCCAAAAGTACATGTATAGGGAGGTGGCCCTAAAGATTAAGTAGGGGTAGCACTATATACCACACATGCATATATTATAGGGTTATAAGGATAGGTGGCCACATTGTAGGGCTAGATTATGACATTACAAGGTTAGGTCACCACTATGATTGGTGAGAGAGATCACGCTAGGACCTCACTTGGTTTGGTTACCCAAGAAAGGGACACCTTAAGATAAAGGGTAGGAGTAGTGGTAGTAACAATAAGAAGTCCATCGTGTATGATTGTTATGGTATATAATTAGGCCAAAATTGAGGATTTGAGGTACTAAGAGACTATTATACTGACATAGTGTCTTGATCAGCCCTAATGGGGTGAGTATAGAGCTATTTTAGTAGGCGGGTTAGCTTTAGTGACTCTAAGTCAGTGGGCCACTTTAGTGGGGGGGATAGACATGCATCCTAAGAGGATAGGAACTAGATGGAAATGGTAGTACAAGTGGGGTCAGTGGTAGTGGTGACCTAGGGGCATGATCTAATATGCTATGATATATAGATATAGATGTTTTGATATTGGCCTCTGTGTTGATGTAGCAAGATGTACATTTTGAGAGAGACATATCTATTTGGTTGTACACATTGTTATTTTATTTGATGTATGAATTATATATGATCATTATTTATGCTCATATTCATGGTTTTATCATTTGATGTTGATTTTTATTGCTTATGGATTATGATTATGATATGGTTGTGTAGACATTGATATATGCTTAGCTAGGCATGAGATGGTTTTGATATGTGGTTATGCTTCTTGGTTGCTTATGACATGTTAAATCTTAATAAGTATATGATTCATTATTTAGATTTTGAAATGTGGTGGGAAATGGTTTATTATTATAATTACTTATGGATTTGATTATCATGCTTGGTATGGTTATGCTTATGATTAAGGTTATGATTGTTGTTAATGTTTATAATAAAACACATGAGGTAGTTTAATTAACAACACTAGAGGGGAGAATAAATAATATAATAAAGAGACAAAAAACCATAACGAAATATCAACTAGTCATGATAGGATAAGAAGAGAGCATGATGTTTCTTCATTAACAAAGACCAAAATAGAACCAAAGATGGATTGGCTTAATGAACATAAGCCCTTCAAATTATTTGAATTAAATTTTTTTAGTTGGTTAAAAGGTGGCTTGACCACATAATGTTAAGTAAGCTCAAAACACCTTGCTAATAAGGGAGATGGGTGAAGATGGAACCTTCTTGTGGGACAAACATGCCTCTTATATAGGTGTCCTAAGAGTTAGTATAAACAGGTCTATGACATGTAAAGTGTAGACTGATCAATGCAAGAAGTCTACTTGTGAAATATGATTGAAGATTGCACATTATTATGCTACTTGAGAGTTGATTATAGCTTTCAAAATTATTTTACTTTTGTTTTTATTTTGAAAATGGGTCTTTTGATTTATTAATGTATATGAGAAGCTGATCAATGTAGGAAGCTTCCAAAAAATTACTATGCTTTTGATAAATGCTTTACTCAGCCATCCTTCAAGGGAGTGTTCTAAATTTTTGTGATTTGTTTAATGATTTTGATAGTTTTCCTTCAAGGGAGAATTCTAATTTATATTTGGAAATTTCAAATAAATTTTTAACATATGTCCTTTGAGAGATTAGTCTGCAAATGATATGAATGACCTATGCTTGATAATGATAGGGATGGTTTACTTTATTGATTTTACTTTGCTTTGCATATACTTGATTAGGTTGTCTTAGTGTCTCACCTTTATGAAGGTAAAACTAAAATCAAAATAAGTTTGATTAGGTGTAAAAGAGGTTTAGGTGACAATGACTAGGGGGATCCATCTTGAAAAGGAGTGGAAAGTACCATCAAAACCATGCCATGGGTAGAGCCATGGTACCCATTGTTAAATATTAGGCTATGACTATGATGGATAATCATATGATTCATATTGATTACCCTTAAAATAAGGAGTTGAAATATAGGTGGATAGCAAGGGATGATCTTAAGGTAAACAAAAGGTGAACTTGATCCTTCTTAATAAAAGAATGGATGTAGGTGTGAAGAATTGAGGGGTTCAATCTCTAGGTGGCCTTTGAGAGAAGACAACTAGTAAGCTCTTAATCCATACCTATGGGTTATGATATAAGGTATGAACTAATTAAAAGCAAACTTGCCCCACTTGATTTTCTCTATATTGGTGACATGTTGATTCTTCTTTAAGATGAGATCTTTGATATTGAATTATCACACTTTAAGGTTTTTTTATAAGAATTCTTGATGCACTCTTGATATACATGGAGGTGGGTAAGGGATACTAAATGACACTCATTGAGTATCTCTAGTTGGGCTAGATGATGCTAATGATAATCACTCTAAAAAATAAGTTCTTGAAAACATATGGGATTGGGACTTTGAGAGGAAAGATGGCCTCTAATCAAAACATATGATAAAAATGGTTAACACTCCTAGGGGTCATGTATGATATGCCCATAAGGTGAAGGGTATGTGCAAATGCCAATCCTAACTAGATACATTGACAATTTTAGTTAGCATGTTATTAAGAGTTTTGTTAGAGGCTTTTACCTGTACATTATCTTGAGGGTGTTAGGGAAGGGATAAACTTAACTTAATGTTGAATGCATCACATATACCCTAGACTTGCTTATTCTTAAAGGATTTACCATTTTTGGTAATAATTTTATGAGAAACATTGAAGCATCAGATGATATGATGGTTGATAAAGTCGATAATCTTCTCCACTTTGGTCAAAACTAAAGGGATAACCTTTACCCACATGCTAAAATACTTAGTTTTAGTGATGATAGAGTGGTGTCACTATGAGGAATGGGGATTAATTTCACCAATTCTAGACCCCATTATGAAAAGGGCCAAAAATTGGTATAAACTAGAAGACCATGGCTAGGTGTGTGATGAAAATTATCATGTTGTTAACACTTAACACACTTTTTCACATAATCACAGTAGTCTTGGTTAAGGTTAATCCAATAATATAAAAGATGAAGGATGTTCTTAGCTATAGTGAGACCACTAAAGTTTCCTCTATAAATTCCATCATTCATTTCCTTGATAAGATGAGAGGCTTCTTGACTATGTAGGCAATGAAAGAGAAGACCATCAAATCCATGTTTATAAAAGATACCTCCTAGTATGGTATAACATGAGGTGTTATAGATAAATGTTCTTTTATAATTCTAAGAAAGGTTTGAAGGAACTATGTTGAGTTTATGATAGTCAAAAGTTTGCTAATACCAAAGGTCAGGTTGGGTATCCTCCATAGTGAAAATGATGGGAGAATTTGGTTTAACATAGGAAGGTTAGGTTATCCTATGAATAATGATAAATAGCTTAGAGTCTAAGGGTGAAGATGGTATCTTAGAGGCAATGTAATCCATGGTGTTAGTGAATTTATTAGTAGATCATAGCGTTGATTAGTTGCAGTAGTGTTTCAATGATGCTAAAAATTAGTCAACTAGTTATTTATACTACTGTAAAATCTCATTCTTACACTAGTAAAAGTCATTGATTTTATTAACCACAAGTTAGGAGTCACCAAAGATATTGATTATTTTGACTTCTAAGACTAATTTAGTTTGAAGGCATATCACTAGGGCTTTATACTTAGCCATATTATTGGTACATTCAAAATCAAGATTGAAGGACAAAGGTAGAGGTTCACCATCAAAGGGGATAAGGATGATACAAAATCCCCCACCATGTTGACATTTAGATCCATAAAATCACATTATGACTTGATATGTGAAATCCACTTTAGAGAGGGTCATGATAGACTAATTGATAAACTCAAGAAGAGGATGTTGGTTATTTGATAAAGGTGCCTCAGATAATTTGTCAGCAATGACTTTCCCCTTGTTTGACTTTTACTAAAGGAACTCAAGATCAAACTCTACTAAAAGCATGATCCACTTTGTCATATTCTAGTTTTGATATGGATTGGAGTGCATGTACTTGAGTGGGTCAATGTTGGTTATGATGTAGTTTTTATGGTTAAAAAGGTAGTAGTGAAGTTTGGTGGCCATGAAGACTATTGCTAAGCAAAGTTTCTTGGTATGGATGTCTTGAGTCTCATACTATAAAAGTATGTGGCTAATGTAGTAGATGGTTTTTACTCTATGTTTTTCATCTCAGTGAGCCAACATTGCCCCTAAGGAGTGGTTAGTAGTAGAGATATAGAGATAGAAAGGTTGGTCATCCTTAAGAAGGATAAGGATAGGTGGTTACAAAAGGTAATCTTTGAGAAAATCAAATACCTTTTGAAAATAATTATTCCATTTGAAATATATATCCTTATTTATAATGTGGTGGAAAGGTTGGCACCAAATTGAAAGATGGGAAATGAAATGATGAATGGATTAAAGTTTTCCTTGCAGGCTATGGAGTTGCTTAAGGTTGGTTGGATGAAGCATGTATAGGATTTCTTTTATTTTGGTGGGATTAACTTTGATTATATGAAGGGAGATAATTAAACCAATAATATTTCATGATAAGACCCCCAAAAATGAACTTCTTAGGGTTAATATGGACATGATAATGGATAAGTCACTCAAAGATGATTTTTAGGATGGCTAAATGATCCTTTTAGAGTTTGGATTCTTTGATAAGGTCATCCACATAATCATCTATAGTTTTATGGATGAGGTCATGAAAGATATAAGTAACATCACATAGGTAGGTTACATTAACATTCCTTAGTTTGAAAGGAATGACTCTATATCAAAAGGTTCCTCAAGGGGTGGTAAAGGTAGTTTTATGCTAATCTTTGATAGCAATTACGATCTAATTGTAACCCAAGAACCATTCCATGAGAGATAACATCTCATGATCAGCTATAATATCAAATAAATAGTTAATTATTAGTAGAGGAAAGTTATCCTTGGGGTAGGCAAGGATGGGGTCATGAAAGTCCACATAAATGCATAGTCTCCTTATGGATTTAATGATAGGTATGACATTTGAGACCCATTGGGGTAGTCAATGGGTTGGATAAAGTTGATAGATAGAAGATGCTAAATATATTATTTAATAAGAAGATATATATGGGGATACATGTGTCAAAGCTTTTTCTTGATAGTTTTGGCATCATGATGAGTGACTATGTTGTGGGTAGCAATAGTGGGGTCAATTTTAGGCATATCATTTTAAGACCAAGGAAAGGCTATGCTACAATATTAGAGGAAAGAGGGGAATTCCCAAAGTTTCTTAGCATTCAATGATTGGTAGATTTTGATAATGTGGGGGTTATCCAGAGTTCTCAAGTTATTTCAACATGGTCAAGGTCTTAAGAGGTAGGGATTTATGGATTGAAAAATATAGGGATCCAAGGTAGGTGAGAATAGAATCATCATCCTAACATTGGATAGTGTTAATGATAGGAGAGTATTATCCTATCATCTCAAGATGGATTAAAGGGATGGTTACAATCATCCCTTCCTTTTGATAATATAGGGGTCTAAGGCTGATCATGTTGATGAAAAAGAATTAGGTGGGATGATGTCATCATCCTCACATATATAAGGTGGAAAGCTAGGTGAGGAAGGGTGTCTTCCTCAATAGTGGTGATGGTACATGGCTTGGTTTTCTTATTATTGGGTAGGATGAAACCAAGGCCATGATTCTTGTGTGGCTTCCTAGTTTTAATGGTGACCACTTCATGTGGGCCATGGTCATATCACCAAAGACCAAAGCCTTTCTAAGTAGACTAATGCAGGTATGTCTTGGTGAAGCTTGGTTTATCTAGGTAAAAAAAAAAAATGGTAAATGGCCTAGGTGAAAGAGAGGAGATAAAAGCTATAATGGGTTTATCAAGTCCCCCATAAACAAAATGGATATGATAATGGGGAGGTCTAAATGGAACAATAGTCCTAACATTGGGGTCATATCTTAGCTAGTTGGTGAGTTTCCCATACTCATGAGGAGTATGGAAAGTATCAAGGGATAAAAGGTGATACTCCCATAGGGAAAGGTGATGGAACATTGAATCTAAAGGGTCTATGGTGGGGATTTGGTCTGAAGGGGATATGATATCCACTTTGGTGGTTAAAGGTTGGGTTGTTGAGGGTGTGATAGATGGGGTTAGGAGGACATCATTAGGGTGATAGGTCATGTTGTATGTTGAGAAAGGACTTGGGTCAACTTAGATGGTGATGACCTTGACTTCATGCTCAAAATTAATGTAATGGTGGAGGGTAGAGAGAATGCAACCCATGGAGTGAATCCAAGGTCATCCTAATAGGATGTTATATTAGAATTTACCTTCCATAACATATAAAATTTTGGTAAGCATGTGGGGTCCTAAAAAGACATGAAGGAGATAATTACCAAGGTAGTTGCCATGGTATCATTGAAAAAATGAAGGATGATTGAAGATTTAGACATGACATTGTCTGGAAAATTGAGTTGGTTGTAGGCATGATAGGAGATGATGTTAATGCTATCTCCCCCATTAATCATGACCTATTTGATGTGTGTTTGGTTGATGTAAGCATTAATAAAGAGAGGTGGATCTAGGTCCTTGAGATGGATGGAGGGTATTTCTAAATCATTTAAATTAATAAGGTTGGAAATTTGAAGGGTGCCAACAAAGGTGGCTAGAGGTTGAGGATCTTTAGGTTGGACCTTAATGGATTGTAAAGCCTCTATTAGTTATTGGTAGTGATAGGAAGAGGTATATATCAACTCATATAAGCTCATTTTATTTGAGGTCTAATAAATTTTATTGAGGATAACTTTCTTGATAGATGTTGAGGGGTTAGATTGGGAGGCACCTAAAATAGACACCTTGGGTTTGGTTAAAGACTGAGATGGTTGGGAGATTGAATATGGATACATACATGGAATGAACACCTTAACATTCCCCTTATATTTTTGTTGTGATCTCATGACCATGATAATGGTAATGAATAGAATGAGAGGTTAAAGTAGGAGAGTGGTCAAACTCATCTTCACTCTTAGGTGAGAGTGGAGGACTAGGCAAATGTTGGGTAGGTATGATTATTGGTTGGATTGGTATGGGGCCCACATGAGTTTTATATATTAATAGATCATCCTCATCAAAAAGGTAGTGGATAATGGTTTAGAGAGCTTTGTAGTTCTCCATATCATGGTTGGGTTTCCAATGAGAAGAACACATTTGGTGGTCATTATACCATATGGGTTTTGAAGTAAGAGGGTCAAAGGGCCTGATGGGAGGCAATGATAAATAATTATCTTAAAATAACCTATGGATAATGGTTGAGTAAGAATTAGCTAATCATGGTGGAGGTGTAGTGGTCTTTGTTTTGATGGTCAAGGTGGAAGGTTATGTAGAAATAGGTTTGTTGATAGATTCTTTAGAAATGGAGTTGTGCTTGGTTGATGTCTTTGGTTTAGGAAAGGAGGTTGATGATCTAGAAGTGGAATATCCCAAGGTAGGTAGCTTAGGTATTATTGGTTTGGTGAAGAGAGGTGTGTCAGAAAGTAATTGTGAGGGTGTAACTAGAATAGGTGGTGGGGTTATGGTAGAGATAATGGGCTTCTTGCTCTAGGTAGAGAGATGAGGTCCCAAAATGGAGGGTAAGGTTAAGGGAGGTAAAATTTGGGGCTTCAAAACTTTAGGTGGCTTTACCTCTTTTTCCACTTTAGTTTGGTGGTTGGTTGGTGGGCTTGTGGAGGTTAGGTCTACTTTCATAGATGAGTGACTAAGGCTTAGTATAGGGAGGATATCAAGGCTTTTGGTAGGTCTATTTGGGCTGATAAGAAAGAGTTTGGCTACTAGGATCTTGGTTGGCTTAGGTGGTTAAGGTTTGGTTGGTCTAGTGGAGGTTTTAGTTGTTTGGTTAGATGGTTTGGCTATTTGGGTAGAGGGTTTTGTTGATTGGGTGAGTATGGTAAGAGGTTGGTCAACAGAAGTGGTGGGTTGGTCCACCTAAGAAAGGGTTGGAAGTTTGGGTTGGGTAATGTAAAGGAGACCTAATTACTACCAAAATTTATCCCTAGTCTAAGTTGGGTTAAGAAATGAACTCCAATCTTTGAACTAGTCATAAGAATGGTTTATAGACCAGTTTGGCACCTTAGGTAGTAGGTTCAAAGGATAAACCTAAATTTTAGGATAGGGGAATGGGAACCTTGTCCTCTTCCTCAATAAAAGGATGTAAAGTTAAGGTAGTTAGATCCTCAATGGGAGGAGTGGGCATGGGGATTTCTTCCTTAAGAATTCCCTCTAAAGAAAGGGTGGGTTACTCAGTAGTTAAAGGTAATAGTGAGGTGGATATGGTGGGTGGTTATTTTGATATGATGGCTAAAAGTGAGTCTAGTGTCTCCATTACCTATAGAAGTGGAGGGGGAGAGGATGGCACTTCCTTAGTTTGGGTGTTTGAAGGAAAGGAAAGTATGTCCACTATCTCAGTGGATGGAAGAGGTAGAGAATTAGAGGATTGGGTAATAAGTGGTTCAAAAATGAGAGCGTTGAGGACCATGTTAACTATATGGATATCATGAGAACACTCAACATTATTACTCTCATTCTTCGTGGAAGCATGGTTTGTGAAGGGCTTCTTGAATATGTCAAGGGCTTGGTTTGATGGTGTATTAGGGTTTCCCAATGTAAGCTCCCCCTTTGTCAATGAGGGATTAGATAAAGCTCTTGAAGATGTTTCATCTACTAACATCATGTCCTCTTACCTAATGAAAGGCACACAAATCATTCTCATTGAACTAACTAGATTTAGGATGAGAGGCATCAAATTACTAAGGAGGTTTGATAGGAGGAAGTTAAATGATGTTGAATTTAAATAAATTCTCCAATATGGAGGCATAAGATTATCCAAATGGAGTGAATTCCTTCTAGTTCTTCTAAGTTTGACTCCTCATGATTTCCTTTAAGGCACTATATGAGTTAGATTAGTTGATGGAAGGTGGAGGAGAAGCTTTTAGGATAACCACATTCATGGTTCCCTTGCTCTTGGTGTTGGTATTGGACTAGTTACTTGACTTGAAGGAAGAAGCCTCATTAGTTTTATAGGTTGAATTCTTATTTTTGAGATTCAGTTTACCCTCATCAATGGCTTGATTCCATAACTTATGTGCCATGGTAAATGCTTCATCAAAGTTTCAGAAGATTTGAACATGTAGTGTAGAGGAGATATGCTTAGCATGTTCCCAAAAAAAGAGTTATATGAGTTTGGGTTGAGGTAAAGGAAAGGAAAGTTGGTTAATCAAGCTTCTCCAACAAGACATAATATCATCAATGGATTCATTATCAAACTATTAGATGAATTAGAGGTTAGTGATAGAAATTTTCTTGGAAATATTGATTGAAAAATGGTCTAAGAAATTTTGAGCCATTTGGGTGAAGGAGAAAAAGGAGTGATTGGGTATGGCACTACATGAATCCAATGTTAGATCAACTAGGTACATGGGGAAGGTGTGGATAAAAAGGGAATAATCATAGGTGATGAGATAGTAAGCATGCCTAACTTACCAAAGGTGTTTTTGGGGATCCTCCTTACTTTAGAATTTGGATAACTTGGGAAGTTCCCATTAGGGAGGATATAGCCTGATAGGTATGGATGTATGGATGGATGGGTTCATTAAAAATTTGGTCATATGATAAGATATTATGAGAACCTAAAATGGATGACTCTAAGGTGGTCATCTTATCCATAATAATCATCATTAAGTGTTCTTGGGGTTGAACACCTGGAAGGTTATAAGATGCATGCTATTGTAGTGGTTAGGAGATATTTTGATATTGTGTAGAAAGTTGGGAGACTACCACATATTTTTAGGTGGATGTGAATGGTTGGGTGGAAGATACATAAGTATAGGTATATGTAGGTGGTTTGGTAGTGGGTACATGCCTTTATAGACTATGGATGTAGCCAAAGGTTGGTCCAAGGGGTGCTTGTTGGATATGAGTGGTAGCTAGTTTTGTAATTGATGGAAGGGTGGTGATCCTTGTACTAATTGATGGCAAGGTAAAGGGTATGGACACCACAATACTTTAAATTGGAGTAGTGTTTGATGGGTTAGAGGTAGCTAAAGGAAATTTGGTAGTGTTAGAGGTAAGTACTCATATATTGGAGGAGTGGTTGGTAGGAGTGGAAGGTATGAGGGTAATGGTAGTTTGGGTTGGCTGGTTCTCTATGGTAGTCTCAAAGGGGTTTTCGGTTGATGAGGAAGCTTAGGTTGTCAATGGTTGAGTTGTGACCATGTAAATGGGAGTACTCTTAATGAGGTAGAGAGGTATGCCATAAGGTAGATATATGGGTGGGGTTGAAGCTAAGATACAGTAAGATGTGGTTGTAAGATAATATTTCAAGGCTATAGGATTATTATCTAAGAAAGAAACAAAATATTCACCTCCTTAAGGAACATCCTAAGGGAAAGTAGGACTTCCTAAGGGGTGGGGTGAGTCCATTGATTTAGAGATATAGTCCATGGATAAAGAGGTAGAAGATGTAGGTTGGTTTGGTGATGGGTTTTGCTCTACAAGGTCTCTTCATTGGTAGTGAGTGAGAACCATACGAGATAGGGGAGATAGAAATCATAAATATCCTTACTACTCAAACAAAGAAAAGACAAAAAAATGATCAAAGAAATCAAATCACACTCTAAAAGATACATTAAGCCCTAAAGTTTTAATTAATATCATTTTTTGCTTATGCCTTAATAAGTTGTGTGAATAAAATTGGTTTGTAGGCAGGTACTAGAGAGGAAACCTAAGGTTGGTTTCAAGTTGTGTTTAGTCACTTAAAATCAAATTGTATTGGAAATAATACATGGCTTGGTATTGGGCCTACCACCTCACTTCACACACTGTAGTGATAAGGGTGCCAGGGTTTTAGCCAATATATATTGATATCTAGAGATTATACTCAACCAAAGAGCTAATTTGGTACTCCCCATGGTAATGACCTCTAAGTAAGATCATCAAGAAAGGGTAAGGTTACCACTAGTTGATGAAATCCTATTTGGGCCTTGTCTCAGGCTTGTTTGATGTTTAATTGATGAAGGTGATTTGGTTAAGTGTGTACAAAAAAGAGTGAATCTATAATAAATTACTTTGATTTAAAATTAAGATATGTGAACTAAATTTGCAATTAGTTGATGTATGAACTTTATTTTAAGCCCAACAAAAACTTTTATTTTAGTTAATGAGAATAGAATAGAAAGAGAATGCAAGAAAACAAGAACCCAAGTAAAGACATAAGGGTCCCATCAGGATTGCCAAAATGTTTCAATGAATTTCTTACTTATTATTGAAAAAGTGAAAAGAAGAAACTAAGTATAGGTATGGTTGAAAAACCTATTTGATTATGTGTACATGGAATCAAAAGATTGTGAATAGCTCTTCTCTAGCTTGGGAGGATGACCTGTAGATAAGAAATCACTAAATCAAACTTGTTTGTTAGATAGAGAGTTGGGTGGATTACATAGTGATAGCTAGATCATGGAAGTGAGAACTTCCTTAGGGGTTGTCAATCCACATGTTTCTAAATAATTATGTTTATAAAATAGAAAATAAATTATTTACATCAATAAATCAAAGGTACTAAAATTGAATACAAGAACACTTTCTTAGAAAATAGACAATAAATGATTAAATTAGTGATAAACTAATTAAAACTAGTGATAGAGGGTTGGGGTCTGCTTTAGAAAATTAGATAGGAGTTTATGAATAGGTAGGAACATAGAAAATTAGATTATATTGGGTGTAGGTTGGTGAAATTAGATTTCTAGAATTTATTTCCATAGTGATCGTCAGTGATTGGGATGACCATTAAAGGTTAAGGTGATCGTTGGTACTCAACCATCAGTGGTTACTATGTGTAGATCTAGGTTGGTGAATGGAGAATTAACATGATCTCAAAGTGTGATTCTAGGAATTAGGTTGGTGTTTAGATTAATGTGAAAGGTAAATAAATTAATTGAATACTAAAAATCAAGTATTTATTTTATAGAAAGATGATTGGGTAGATGCTTGAGGTAGTTAACCCATTAGTGGAATCTAACTTGATTCTAATAGAGTAATGGTACTTAGCACTTTGGTGGAGCTACAGTGGTAAGATGGATCTCTAATGTTGTAGTTAGTTTTGTAGATTAATGTTGATGATTGACCTATAGTAAAAATAATTCTATATGCACAAGCTCTTGATAATAATTTTAAATGGATTTCATCTCTTTATTCCTCTCTTCTTATAGGCAAGGCAAGAGAGTTGTAATGACATGTGAACTGGGCCTTCTAATTATAACTTGATCATGTAATGGCTAGTACATAAATTAAGACAAGATATTTTTATAAAATCAAGGTGGGTGAGTTTCATGTTAGTTATGAAGGAGGTGGGCCCTAACTGTTGATGGTCAGGGTGGCCATCAGTGGTCAACCTGACCATTGGCACTCGAGGGTAAAACAAAAAAATTGGGTAAAGGATAGGTTAAGCTAGTTGAGTCAAACTAATTGTAGGTTAGGTTCAACTAGGTTTTAGAGGGTTTAAATGGTCCCAAGGGGGTCCTAAGGTGGTCCAAGGGAATTACAACATTCAGAATCATGGTGTGTAGAGTTTTGGTGTCTACAAATATGCATGCATAACAATAGGTTTCTATGTGAATAGGTATAGAATGTATATAAGCATCAAAATATTTTCCACATGAAATAAGTATATGAAACACATAATAATATTAGGTATCCTACTCAAATGATAATTTATATCCAAGTATCAAATGAGTATAACCTAAATAAAATGTTCCAATTAATAAATTCTTTCAAAATAAATGTTTGAACATGTCACGACACAACAACATGTGTACATTTGTAGCCCACAAAAAATAAAATTATATGCATACTTAGCTCATAATAATGAAGTCCAAATTATGTATATTCAACCATCATTCATATGTATAAACATCAAGCATGGAAGAATTTATCACTTATAAAGTTCTATTTCATAATACAAGTAATTTTAGATAACTTTCCTCATTTACAAGATGAAAAATCATTCCGAAATTTAAATTTAACTTATTCATATACTAGGCAGCCCTCAGTTTATAATTAAAAACAAAATTTTATTAATTCCACCAATGTAACTAAGACTAAAACTTAAGAAAGGAAATCAATAACAAATAGATTAATTAACAACAAATGTGCATACCTTTATAGACAACCTTATAAGTATAAGGTATGAAATAATAGTTCCACCCACTCTTCCATAATATTGTAGCATAAAAATTAACCAAGCTTGTTTATATATTACATATACAAGCTAAAAAGATATTAAAAGAAAATATCTATATACTCATGATATCTCACTAGTTAGACAAGGTATCAAGAGAATCCTAAGTGTGTGTGTGTGTGTGTGTGTGTGTGTGTGTGTGTGTGTGTGTGTGTGTGTGTGTGTGTGTGTGTGTGTGTGTGTGTGTGTGTGTGTGTGTGTGTGTATCTATATATATATATATATATATATATATATATATATATATATATATATATATATATATATATGTATATCCCTTCAAGTTAGGATTCTAGCTTATTAAAAATTTAAACCATCATACTTAAGTATGATTAAAACACCAAGAATAAATGATGTATTTCCATAATAAAATCCCTACTCATATTTAACACACACACACACACACACACACACATATATATATATCAAAAATAAATAATATATCCCTTCAAGTTAGGATTCTAGCTTATTAAAAATTTAAACCATCATACTTAAGTATGATTAAAACACCAAGAATAAATGATGTATTTCCATATTAAAATCCCTACTCATATTTAACACACACACACACACACACACACACACACACACACACACACACACACACACACACACACACACACACACACACACCAAAAATAAATAATATATCCCTTCAAGTTAGGATTTTAGCTTATTAAAAATTTAAACCATCATACTTAAGTATAATTAAAACACCAAGAATAAATGATGTATTTTCATAATAAAATCCCTACTCATATTTAACATATAATAGTCATGTAAAAAACTAAACAAATGTTATATAAAACTTAAAAAAGAGATTAATACTACACTAATAATAACAATGTAATATACTAATATAGAAACAATAATGATGATCATCTAGACATCCTAGGGTAAAAACCCAAGTATATGTAAATGATTAAATTTATAAATGTAAGTGAAATTCAACATCCTATGATGTCTTAGCATTATAAGATTTTCTTCTTCTTTTTCCTGCATGATCCATTTTGAAATACAAGGTTCACATACCATAAATCACCAAGTATAACTAAACCAATATCAGAGTAGAATTAGATTATAACTACATTGATGAATCATATTATAAAAAAGTGATAAACAAACTAATTCAAGAGCATATAACCAACATATAATATAGTGTTTCTAATTACATCATGCCTATACATGAGATCATCCAAGAGTGCAATCATCATGAATCCAAATCAAACAAACCCTCTCAACCATCCCTATAATCCTAATCATATTTGGCCCTTACCACTCCATGCATTAGTTGGATGGTGGTTTCATCAACTAGGGTTAAGAAGGGATTTTGAGAAAGTTGATATTATCAAACCATTAGCCAACTCAACACAAAATGAAAAGTAAAATAGACAAATGATTATCAAATCATCATCCCAAGATGAGATAGAAATAACCAAGTATGATATTGTTATAAACTGGGAGTGGGGATAATCCAGTGTTGACTGCTCAAAGGTTATAGTTATGTATTTAAAAACCAAATCCTTTTCCATAACATTCAAAAAAACTAACTTGGAAAAATTCCAAGTGTATGGTCAGCTTATAAAGATCCCAGCTACCAATTCATATCACATGCTCATAAGCACACAATTATATCTTAGCCATTTAATCCTAGTCTAGGAATGATTATACAATAGCAACATAATAAAATGGTCATTTAATAAAGATAAGAACTGAAAAATATCTAACTCAAACAAGTTATACTCAACAACAAACACATTACAATAATTCCAAACATTAAAAATAGTTAACCCATATAGACCAGTCAAATCATTCATCATGACTTCCATCCATATACCAAATTATCATAATAATAACTCTATGATTAAAACTACCATCATAACTAAAATTGATTAAGTCAATAATCGATATAATGTATTCATGGGATCATCATGAGGCTCATGAACTTATATGATCCTTGAATCTTAAAAGTTAGGTCAAACATTTTAAACAAAATTGAAGACCTCTATAATGGTCTTAATTTAAAAGTCAAAATTCTCTATTAAATTTATCAATTCTAATAGGTTTAGTTTATATCCCAACAAATCAATAGTATGTAGAATACATAGCACCTCCTCAATAAAAGCACAACCTAGCCATAATAGAATCATTCCATTAAACTAAATAGCCATAAAATCTCCAAATGAAAACCACATACATATATTTATAAAAGAATCAATCTATTTGAGAAAACATGAATAACCAATTCAGTTAAGCAAGGAAACTAGTCAATACTTCATTCCAAAGGAACCCATAACCAAAATATAAAAACTCTACCATTAAAATTTGAAGAAACCCAATCGGTTATCTAATATTCAACCATGAATTGAAAAAATTAAGTATGTAGTTAATTAAATAGGGTATGATGACCCACTTTAGAAATATGCATAGGCTAAACAAACCAAAAAAGAAACACAACATGAATCCTTAAATATAAGTGCAAGGTTTAATATAAAGAAGTTAGAACACATCAATATCATAACTTCAAGATATACGTAGGGATTTATATGTGTATTGTCTTAATGAAAAAAATGATGCAGTCACAAACATTAAACCCCTCCCACTCACATTTCATTTATGTTGATGACCAAATTGTATAAAACAAGATTTAAAATAATAGTGAGTCCATTTAACACATTCATGTAATTCATGTGAAATATGAACACATAAATCCCTTCCAAAATTTTTCCAAACCAAAATATAAATGCATATGCATATAAAACCACATAGAAAAATATAATTCCTTTTTCAATTTAATATGAAGAAGATAAAAATGACATAATCCATTGGGTGCTAGATACCCATCCATAAGTCTTATGACTTCTCAATTACATATACAATGTCCAATATCTTTTCATATTTTCTTTCAAAATAAAAATAACTAGACTAATAGTAACAAAATGACTTAATCACATTAACATAATGGAGAAAAAAATAAAATAATGCAATTAGAGTCTATAACTAGGTATATAATAACATTGCTTTTCCACATAATGAAATTGGCAATGGAAAACAAAGCCAAAAACCAAAGTGAAAAACTCAACTCCCTATTTTCTCCATCTTCTCTCCATACTTGCATCTAATCCACCCATTATCAACTAACTCTTTCCATTATGTCCAACTCACCCATACCCCTAATGAATTTGACATTGAATACCAGGAGCGAGAAATGCCCTCCAATGCCATCAATGAATTCCCATGACACCCCCACACCAAAACCATAAATGCAATGGTCATAAATGACCCAATATAAAGAAAATAAAAAACTTAACAATAATAAAATAAATAAATTTAAATGTTTTTAATGCCATAAAGTTTAAAATAGCTAAGAAATAAATATACACCAAGTGAACAGGGTAATAGTCCATGTGGGGAGTCATGGAGATAGGTCTAGGCAACTCCCTTAGGGTCTATAAGTCATAGCAAGAGTTAGTCTAAGAAAAACTGGGGTGGTGATGAGTCCACCGAGGAAAGAGTTTATAGCAAAAAGTTTTGAATAAGAGAAATGGGACTTACCAACACCATGATAGCATGTAGCAATCAAACATTAGTACAACAAGGTATAAAAGACAAGATGTTACAAGGGCATAAAACACAATATGATTTCATAAACAAAATAATAAGACTTTCCAATGGTAAGAGACCAATTGAAAACACATGGATACCTTTCAGAACTCATCTAACTACTTAAGAATCACTTTGATAACCTAAGTACTAATGCCAACATCCAACCTAACTCATATATTAGTACCTACAACCATCAAATATACATTAATAATAATTGATCAATAATATATAAATAAATATAAAATTGTAATAAAGTGTCAATTACATCAAGTAATCTACATATTAGAAATTAAAACATGATATGCCATTAACATATGGTCCAAGTATAATTACATCAAAATATAATAATATATTCTAGCTAGATAAAGAAATTCAACAATAATCTATACAAGTAGTAAAAATCATGTTTAATTAGTATGTAAAATTATAAAAAACATGGGGTTGTAATAGGTAGTTGAGGAAATTTAAATCCTTCTATTTCACCTATTATCCTTGTTTTATATTGATCCTATGTGCTTAGCTATCGTATGAAGAAAGGACACTTAAAATATATAAATTCATTTGGGATAAAAGACATTTGTAAACATAATATCCCTTAGAAAAATTAGATGCATCAATAAAAAATTTAATAGCTCAATACAGGCATGCACTATAATTCCACACCCCAATTTAAAATTCTACACTGTGCAAAAATTCAAGAAGCACATACTTGTCCAAGCTCATTCAACCCATTTATTTTCATATCTAAGCATTTATAAACCCATTCCAAATTGTTTTTTCTAATTTGACACTATCATAGACCTGCAACAACCCAAAAGAAGCTAATTACCCAATTCATTTAATATTATGTTGTAATAAATAACTAATATATGAATAGTTACACTCAAATTTATTTAGTTATTATATATAATGGTAAATCTAACTTTTGTATATTTTTGTACTATTATGGTTGCATGAATTGAAAATAATATTTAAAATATTATTTTCATGTTTTCCATGTGTTTTATAATCAATAACAACATGGTCATCAAAAATGTTAATATTTTTTTTATTTATTGTAAATTTATGTTTGTTTTTAATACCACCAAAAGGAAAATTTTATATGAATTCAAAAAAGGGTGACTCTAGGAGAGCTTAGAAAATATTATCACATTATAAAATATATTTATAAAACTCATTTTCAATTTAAAAAAATTGTATGATAACAAATAACCAACAACAAACTAGGTTCTTGTTGTCATGTTTATAGACATGTAAGAATCAAATTGATTGTAAATAATTGATTTTTCATTACATTATCTTATTGAGAAACTTAACTTATTCATCTCAACAAACATCTTTGCTTGACATGTTGTTGCATGCTTATGAACATACGTTGGTTTTATCAACTTTTCTATTTTAGTAATCAAATATATATATTTTTTAGTTTTACACATATCTATATATTTTCCATGCTCTCAAGGAACGTCCAAGTTTCTTACATCATTTATTCATTAAATACCCAACATAAAAAAGGATGACAATCTATAAGCATTTTATTCCCCAATTAAATATCCAAATGATCAATTAATGGCCAATATTACAATTCAAAATTATGGAATCTTAAAATATAAGAATGATAATATTATTTATATCTATTCACATTCTATTTAAAGGTGAAAATTGTAAAAATACAAGACTATTTAGATTCAGAAAATAGTTTAGAATACTCAATGAAAAAAATTATACACATCACATATGCAAAGACTAATTGATATAAATATTTACTTGTGCTGATAAATATTGCATATTATTAGAAGGATTGAAATGTTTTCAATATCATTTCAAGGAAATATTTATTTGATGGGTTCACGTCTAATAATTATTCATATATAAATTTATAATTATATCAATAAATTTTAGATTAGAATCAATTTCGACCTAATTCATTTTATTTATAGGAAGTATATTTATATATTTTATTTCTCTCCTTCAATCTATGAAATGCAAGTAATAATTTATAATTTCATAATTTATTTATAGAGAAAATTGATTTTCAAGAATGCATATTCAATTTAAATACATATGCATTGTTTAAATATTTAAATACATTAGTAATGTGAATTAAAAACTATAAATTTTATGCATTGAATATAATATATATGTAAATGTATTATTAACTTTATTTACAATGTGGCTGCATTTATTTTTTTTCAAAGTAAATACTTAATATGGATTTTAATTTTTGTTTAGAAATTAAGGAAATTAAATACTTGATTTTAGATTTAATTAAAATAATAGTTTCATCATAATTATTTTGGATTAGACTTTTTTCTAAAATTAATACTTGATTTTAAAATTTAATTGAGGTAAGAGTATCATTGTTCTTATTTCAGCTTAGAAATGTCGTTTAAATGTTTAAAAAATCAAATACTTTATTTTGTGAATTGATTAGAGTGAATTCCTCACCACATTTATTTTGGCATAGAAATGTTGTTTGGAAACTAAGTTAATAAAATACTTGGTTGAAGAATTTAATTGGAGCTATTTCTCATCACATTTAATTTAGAAATGTTTTCACATAACCAAGAAATTTATATTATTTATTATGTTATTTAATTGAAGAGACTTCCAAATTGATTTCAGGCTTTTGAATGCTAATTGATATTTATAGAAAAGTTAGTGGTTTACCCTTAGTGAGATGTTTGGTATCATAATCCCATGTCCTCTTATAATCCTCCATGTAACAATTATTTATTTATATTTTTAATGCATGTATACATGCATTCATGCATGCCTGTATACATGCATACATACACACACATACGCATGTACATACATTAGCTCATATTTATTAAGCATTGGAACTATAAAATTCTCTATTGATATTCAAGTTTTTTTAATAATAGAATCCTTTGTTTTATGAGGCCAAAGTCCTTTTTAAAATGTGTTAATTATTACAATGATGCATCTAATTATTATTTTTTTTAAAAACCCAAAAATCTAATTAAGGCATTTCGAAGTATTATAGAATATAATGTTGATGCAACAAAGGTGTCTTAGAATAAATTGAATTAAATGTTATCTTTTTATAGTATTTTAATTTGATATTAGAGATGATAACACTACAACAAAATAATCCAACTCATTTTCCAATCTTCTTATACCTAATTAAGTTATCTAAACATATTTAGAGATTTTATTACAATATTGTTATATGAAAACATTATATGTTTTCATCAAATTATATAATATTTGATTTTCACACATGTCTACTATGATTAGAATGTTTTTATTATGTGAGATAAAATCTGTTATATGGTTTAGTTTAAACACTTAACCTTGATATTTGTGCTTTCTTGTGGAAAATGATGCATTATTAAGGTGTTTAAGTAAAGGCAATAAGTGAACCTCCAATAAAATTAGAGGTGTAACTATTGGATAAAGGGAATTACCAATGGTATAATCAAGATTAATAACTATACAAGTTTTATAATGGCACAATGCCTTTTTGGTGAAAGTAATAAGTTCTAAGTCAAAATTTTAGAACCACATCTAGCCCTAATTCTACTTATGTACTTGCACATAAGAAGCTATGTAGACATCTCAGGAAGTGAGCATTTAGCATAGGATACTAATAGTTAAGGATAATATTTTCTATATTTACCATACTTATAACCTTAAACCATGCCTTAATAAATGTAAAATATTATTGTTAACCATAGGGGAAGTATTAAGTGATTGGTTATGTATGCATAGTGTGTACAATGAAATGTTAAAATCTAAAGCTAATTAGACAGTTCCTTTTTTTTAGTATAAATATTTGATTCATATGTTTATATCTATATTTTAGGTGTAAACATTATAATTTAATCATTAATTTCTTGGTAATGTTTATTATTGACATCCTTACTTCAGTTGGCCCATTCATGATTTTGTTAACTTAAAACCTATATTGGAGCATTCATTATTCTACAAATTGTCTTTATACTACTCAAAAAATCACTAAAGTATCCATATTTTACCTATAGACTCTTGTCAAACAAGTTCCATTATTATGTCATTTTTGGATAGGACCGAACTAAATTGGATAAAATTACACTTGAACCTTGTCCACTATTATGTCCTTATCTCTCGTACCTCAATAGTAACTTTTTAAATTTGAGAAATTTAATTTTAATATTCTCATGCTTTTAGAAAGGTTGATTATCATTAATATTAAAAATATTACTATATTTAATCACACTAAGGCTTGTCCAAACACATATAGGCATCATTAGGCAAAACTATTACACATTAAGAAAAAGAGAAGTATTTCTTCCAATTCCAATCTTGAAGCACTCTAACAGTCATAGGCCAAGTTTGAATATATTTTTTTGAAGGTTAAGAGAACTCATTATCAAGTTATCAAAGTAATAAATGTAGTTGAATTCATATAGGGAAGTCAATATTCACACACTTACTCTAAGAGAGATAACTACATCAACTTCAAGCCATTTTGGGATATAGGTAGCACTAAAAATATGCATAATATTTTTAGATAGTTAGCTATTCCCAAAACCCTATTTCCCCTTTTTTATTTGATATATATTTTATTTATTGTGTAGGAGGTAGGGAGATATGTTTTTTAGGTTTTTCATGCATCAATAAACCCTTGTAGATATTCTCATACACCCATATCAAAAAATTAGTCACACAGTCAACCATATTACAACCATAGTCAACATGGAAGGCCCCACTATATATTTTCCTCCTGGTGTCACCTTATCTTGACATAGTTTACAAAAATTTTCATATATGACACATTTCACATGTCTATTCAAGTAGTCTATAGTTATAATTAACACAAATTATTTTTGAAATAGGTTTGCATATATGTTTGTTAGTTTAATATTTTTATATCATTTCTAATTTTATAAATTATATATTTTACATTAATTTCTATATATTTTATATGTTGTAATTTCAATAGTTTATAAATATATATTTGATTCATTTCACTTTAAAAAATATAAAAAAATTCGGTGAACCCATTATTTATAACATTACTTGATGTTGATATATGGAATGAAAATGACTCAATTTTAGATAAAGATGGAAGAAAGTAGGAGGAACATGGAGGAGTTGAATCTGATAGGACTTTCCAATAGTTTAATCCAAGCTTCTAACATAGCTTCTAGGTCTACATAGAGGCTTTCAAATCCTAGGAAGGAAAGGATAGGTGAGAGTCTAGTGGTCAGGTGATGCTTGTCTCATGTATCCAAAATTCTTACTCCTAATTACCATGAAAGTGCTAGGGTTTCCTTTGGCACTAGTTTTTTGTTTATAGGTTTCAATGGAGTAGTGACGATGGAATGAATAGAAGTATTACAAATAGCTTTATGAATAGAATAGAGATAAGTAGGTTGAGGGTTTATAACTTTGAAGGATTAGTTTTTCCAACTAAAATAGTGGAGGATGCATATTGTGATGGTGGTTTGGATTGGTAGCAAAGGTAAACGACCAAATCAAGATCTCTCTTGAATGGTTAGTGCTTGGAGAAAAGGGTGTTATTTCTTAAGATGTGGTCTCTTGGGTTCAAATATATCACAGAGGAGCTCAAATATAGTTTAAATTTGACCAAGAATTACAGGTTTAAGATAGTTTTGTCAAGTTAGACGCTATAAGGGAAATGTTTGAAAAAATGTTTCAATGAACTAAAACCCTAAAAAGGGCATTTTTAAGATCCAAGATGATTAATGAAGTTGAAATAATTCCAAGGGGAGCATTCGATAATAAAGAGGGCTCAAAAGAGGATAATTCATAGTCTTATATCTTGATCAAATCGCTTTTAGGAAAAATAATTTGTAGTTGGGTTAAAGGGATAGATCTAGGGCAAAATTTAAAATAGAGTTTGGTGGCTTCTTTAGGTATCCTAGTAGATTTCAATGCTAGTCAAATAGGGTAAATAATTATAGGATCATCTTAATATATATATATATATATATATATATATATATATATATATACGCTCTAGGTAAAGAATCGATCATCTTCATGACACCAATATTTAAGGGTGGTGTGGAAGGAAAAAATCAAGACTCCTCTTCCAAACTTACATCTTTTAAAGAAACTATCAGAAACATTATTCCCAAGTGAAATCCTATGATATGTCCTTTTCTACCTCAAGATTATATTATATAAAAAGTTAAGGAAACCCTTTCAATGGAGATTTAAAATTAGGAAGTGGATGAGTATTTACATACTTTGATTAAGGATGTAGTGATCTACAGATTTAATAGCTTGTGGCCTTCTTTGACTATCTTATATTAATGTGTCTGTGTAAATTGGTCAACTCAATTTGAGATTTATTTATACTCTAATGATTTTTTATTATTAAGTTTAGTGAGGATAATTATTATCATAAATATCTCTCAAAGGGTCCTTGGTTTTTGGGTAATGTAAGTTTATTCATAACTCCTTGGTTTTCAGAGTTCGATCTAAACTCATTTTTAGTAATAAAGATGATATTGTGGGTTTAGCTCCTAAATCTACCTCTACATTTATGGCATACATATAAATAAATAGTTAATTCCTTGGGGTATTTTAAAAAAAATTATCATGAGAGGGTAGAAGTAGGACTACACACATTTTCCAAAATTTGTGTAGAGATTGACTTGAGTAAAGGGGTTCTAGAGAAAATAATTTTTAAACATGGTGAATGTCTTCATGTTCAATATTTATATTATGAGAACACAACATTCAAATTCTATAATTTCAAAGTAACATGACATATGTATGATTATTTTCCTCAAGGGAGTTTCAAAGGAGGGATTAAAAAGGGGGAGAAGACAACCTTGATCAAATTGAGTGCTCTAGATCTAATAGTAGTTATTGAAGAGTGTTTTTAACAACTAGAAACTCATGAAAATGTAAGATTTGGAGAAAAAGAGAAATAAGAACAAGGTTTTCTAAAAAATAAAATGATTTGATTATAGGGGTAATAGAGAAAGCTGAGATTCATCCCTTAACAAAGACAATAGGGGGAGTGAAGAGAGGACATGAATTAGAAAGCTCATATTTAGATAAAGAGATGCATGTAAAGATAGATTTATAAATTTCAAATTATGAAAAGCAATTGGTTGCAGTGAATTTCAAACCAAGAGTTTGGCAAGAGTTAGAAAAGAAAAAAAGGTAAAAAGGGTAAGATGGTCAATATTTTAGACTATTTTCCAACTAACTAAAGGATTTTCACTTTTATTGGCATCGAGGTGTTTGAAATAACTATTGTATAATATTTTTGGGGATTTTGGGCATATGGAATAATTGGTTGTTGTTTGGCCATGACATTTATTCTTGGCTCTATTCTTGTTCTTTTGTAAAACATTACATTTTTTAATATAGGGTAAAGAACCCATAGAATCATGGTATTGATCTAAAAAAACCTTTTCTTTATGTTTTCTTGGTTTTTATCTTAGTATTTGATTCAAATTTATATAAATTCTTGACACTAAAATAAAATAATCTTCAACCTTGGATATAAATATGAACCCACAATTATAACTTCTTAAACCTTGGATTAATCTAACACTAAATACATTATATTGTCACCTTAAATAGGCATTTGACACAAAATCACTTTCTGTTGACCTCAAGTTGAAATTTGTTTATCTATATACACAAAAATATTTTTCTCTTTATTTTATATTTATTTGTGCTTATTTTTAGAAACTGTGTTCTATCATTTTTAAAACTACTAAGTGATAGACATGAATGGATATGTGTTGATCTATTTTTAAAAATACATATTATGAGTGGTTCTACCCAAATAATCACATCCATTTTACCACACTAAACACGATATTTAATTTTTTCATATCTTATAGTATATCATAAAAACATAGGGTCCCTTATTTATACCATAGGAAGCCTATTTCATCTATTCTATTTATGGTCCACCAAAGAGGGGAAAATCACCCAATGAAGTTAATCTCACTACACCCTCAAAAATATTGTTATTGGGATATAGGCATGGTTTTTACTTTGTATTTAGTACTATGAAACATTGAGCTAACACTAATCAATGAATGAGAAAGTATATTTGAGATCCCACATAATCATTCACACCCTTTTCTAGATCACCCTTTATGCCTTTATTTGTTCTTGTGTTATATTCATAATCATTATCATATCTCATTCATATTTGTATTGTATTCATAATATGTTAAATAAATGAATGTTTCTTTCATATGTTACATAATATTGTGTAACTTCTTGTAGGATCTTATCTTACTATTCAAGATTTTAGTTGTTACATATTTACATGGTTAAAATTCAATGATGCTCAAAACCTTTCCTTAAATAATTCATATTTTACTTCATATTATTATAACATTTAATTTTAATTCTTCCTTATAAGTAACAAACATCAAAAACCATGTATGCAACCTTTTTTATTAATACACCTTACAATGTTCATGTTGTTAATACTCAACAAGGTAAAGTCCCTCATGTGACTATCTTTCCTAAAATAGGGAAAATACCTCAATCTAAAGGTACACACACACACACACACACACACACACACACACACACACACACACACACACACACACACACACACACACACACACACACACACACACACACACACATACACATATACATATATATATATATACACACACACACACACACACACATAAATATACATATATACATATATATACATATGTACATACATATATATGTGTGTATATATATATGTATGTATGTATATATGTATGTATATATATACATATACATACATATACATACATATATATATATATATATATACATACATATATATATACATATATATATATACATACATACATATATATATATATATATATATATATATATATATGTATGTATGTATGTATGTATATGTATATGTAGATGTCTATGTCTATGTACATGTATATGTATATGTCTATGTCTATGTATATTTATATGTATATGTATATTTATGTTTATATGTATATGTGTATGTATGTATGTATGTATGCATTTATGTTTGTGTGTGTGTGTGTGTGTGTGTGTGTGTGTGTGTGTGTGTGTGTGTGTGTGTGTGTGTGTGTGTGTGTCTACGTATGTATATGTATATCACATTGTATAGACACTCATGTTCCATATATGTAGTTTTCTTCCATAAAAATATCACCATCTACTTCACCCAATGTTTACCATCATCATTACCAAATTTTTTTGACCCCTAAATCAACTTCA
>JARHVA010007273.1:432500-492500 GCA_037957365.1 Torreya grandis | reverse complement strand
AGTTCCAAATAGTTATAGGTTACAAATATTTACATTTTTCAATCATTATAAATTAAAATGGAATTAAATATCAATCTAGTGTTGTACATGGGACCTAATATTCATTCATATTCAATTTAATACATGGTAATTGCAAATTTCTCAAGTGTAAAAGTTGAAAAGTAGAAAATTTTCAAATAGAATCTGCAACATGGTGTGATTCATCTTCATGTTACAAGTGGGACACATTAAAGTCTAGTGATACTCAACATATATGATTTCACTTTTTCAATGTAGTAAGCCATATTAGTGGTTCCAAACTTCAATTATGTTAACAAAGGTTCCTATAATTCCTCATCATAACATGTTAATGATCATACTTTATGACTATGGTTACATGTTAAAAATAATTCAATGAGATTTATCTATATACATGCACTAAGATATGGTAAACTCATTCTTAATCATGATGCAGTATAAGTACTACATAGTCAAATGAGATTTGGGACATACAATCTTTACAACTCAAGGGATTTTATTTGTTTTGAAATTGATACTTAAACTCTCTCAATTTACCATAGGTTCAAAATTTATTTGAATGCTTTAACAAAGGTCACATACTTTTCCATTCTTAAGTATTTTCCTAAAAAATAGATTGCATACTATTTCAAGTGTACACTTTCCTTTCTCATTTTTAAAATTCTAGTTTTTCAATTTTTAAATATAGATAGTTACTAATTTCAATGGCATTGTCATAGATTTTACATTAAGGCATGTCTTGCATATTTAGTCTTTAAATCAAAATAAAAAGTATGAATACAAGATTAGGTTTGAATCTAATTTACTCTAGTAATTTCACTTCATTGCATCAATAGAATAATGTTTGTGACTATGTATAAACTCAAATTTAATTATTAAGTGCTTGACAATGTTTAATCTTGACATCCTTACTTTTCTTGACCCTCTCGCCATTTTTTAACGTGAAATATATATAATACAGTTAATTATTTAAAAAAATTCTTGGTAATATACATAAGGTCATTCAGGAATCCTTATTTTACTTATAGACTCATTTCAAACTAGTTATAATAGTCTTCATCCTTTTAGGATTGGACCATGATAGATTAATAGGGATGTATTGTGGCCTTGTCCACTAGTGTGACATTTTCTGCTACACCTCAATAATATCTTTTTAAATTTAATAAATTTCATTTTATCCCTCACACACTTTTAGTTAGGTCAATTATTGTAAATATCCAAAATATTCCTCTATATAATCACATAAAATCTTCTCCAAACATATAAATCAATCACTTGGAAACACTACTATACATTGAGAAAAAGAGAAGTATTTATTCAAATTCTACTACTAAATTATTCTAATAGTAATAAGATAAATATAAATATCTTATATTATGGTCCAAGTTTTCTCATTTCTAATCAATCAAATCAATTTATCTAGTTTCATTCATATATCAAAGTCAATATTCACATACTCACTCTAAGAGGGAGAACTACATCAACCTAAGGCCCTTTTGGGATATGTACGTAGTAACTATACTACATAGGTAGTTATAATGTTATCTTTGTTATTCCCTTAACCATTTTTTCCCACTTTTGAATTTTTATCTCTATTGTGTTTATTTTGTAGTAGCTAGGGTTTGTGTTTGGAAGGTCTTCCATGCATCAAATTAGCATACACATTTAGGAAATAAACCCTTGTATATATATCCATAGACCCAAATCAAAAAATTTGTTTCACAATAAACCAAAATATGAACAAATAAATATACAAGGCCTAAACTCATCCTTGTTATAGTAAAATTTACAATTCTACTTTCCACCATGACAAAGTTCATAGGTCTTTTCAAGTAATTTAAAGTTATAGTTATCCTACATAGTATAAATTCTATATTAGGGAGGTTAAAATATCATTTTTTTAGTTTATTAGTTTTAGATTATTTTCAAATCTATAAATGTTGTATTTTATATGTAGATTTGTAAATTTTTTGTATTTCAATTTCAATAGTTTAGATTTATTTATTTTTATTCATTTTAAATCAAAATAGATTAAAAAAAAAGTAAGATGCATCCTCATTACTTTATGTACATGTGATTTAGGCTATTGAATCATCAAACTTAATAATTTGGTAACCCAACTTGATCTTGTATTTTTATGAATATCTAGAACTTGAGAGTTATTTTTGTTATATAATTTTTTTTATTGAGAATTTAATATAGTTATGTTTACAAATATATATATTTGGTCAAATATAATTGAATTCAAACACCTTATTAGAATATTATTTTCTTAATGTGATTTTTTTTTGTTTCCAATAGCTTTATACCCTTATTAAATTTTATTACACATGTTTTATATAAATTTATGGAACTCAATAATAAGGGACCAATTTGATGTTTTATTTCTTATAAAGAGTGATATTTATTAAGAATGTTGTGTATTTATACTATATATTATATTATCCTCCTTGTACCTTGTCTCTTGGATATAGTTATAAAATAAACCTAGAAGTGGTTTTGTGAAATCAATGGTTCTAATGAAAATAAATTTAATGATAATGTTATGGGAAGAGACTTAAATGTGTGAAATGGGATATAAGCTTCCATTGTATGTGGTACAAATTGATTAATTTTTTGTCTATGTGTGTATGATTGATTTGTATGTCCTCACACTTATATCATCAAATATTGGGAAATTTTTATGTGATATGTTTAGAAAAACTACTATTTATTTTTTAACCCTTAATTTATATGTATAAATACATTATAAGGTTAATAATATAGAAATGAATAAGCACAAGGGTGATAAATATATCTATATTATGACAATTAATTACTAACATAAATAAAAAATGTTATAAATTTAAATGGTGAGATATGCTAAAAATTGAAAGTACAAATATTGATTTATATTGAAATAAGTGGAACAAAAGAGTACATAATTGGTTTATTATGTGCATGTATATTTTATTTGTAACAATTTGGGATTAGAGTGGATCTATACTATAGATCAATCAATAGATTCACAAAAAATACACTATCTAGTCTTAGATTCTTGTCTTAGATCTAGACGGTTTCACTAATTCCCTTGTCTAACTTGGACATAGGATTTTAGTATGAATTATTAACTAGATCTAGATGCCAACACTTTTTACCATCTAGGTTTTATATTTAATTTGTTTATTTCTATGCATATCTCAATCATAGGTTGTCACTCCTTGTCAAATGATTAAACACTAACTCTTTATCTTCATAGTGATTGTGGAAAAATTGGGTTAGTGGGATAGTAGTATCAAGATAATTTAATAAAACCCTATATCAATGGGTATTTCATACATATCCACTACTATGTAGTAGACCTCAGACTTATGTAGTTATCCCCTAATATGTTGGCATTTGTGTGCACACGTATTTAATATGTGGAAAGAAATTACACATAGTGAATTAGATTGTAACTTGGAAAATATGACTCATGGTATGATCCTTCAATACTTAATACTTTTAGATAGGTTATCCACATGATTGATATTGATATAGGAAAGAATAGGGAATAATTTATCACTTTAATGTTTGATTTAATGATTTTGGTAAGCTGTTTTGTGAGAGGTATGAATTTTATAGCTAAGGTATGAATGGAGATTGATCATGAATATATACCAATCCCTTTAGGAAATGTTTGAAATTAAAAAAATTAGGTTAAACACAAGGATACATTAAACTTTCAAAGTTTATGACTTTAGGTCAATTGACACTTTTTTGGCATACAACACTTGTGTCAATGTAGGCATCTAATTAGGACACAAGTATTTAGGAAGATGTAAATTATAGAAGATGATAATAAGTAGGTTTTAATCATTTTTCACAGTATATAAGTCTTGTTAATTATAATAACATATGCTCAAATTAAGAGATAAGCAATAAGCACAATACATAATGGATGTGAGCCTTTTGGTATAGGGAAAGTATAGAAAATGAAGGGTACAACCATGATATGTATTTTACAATTGTAAAATACTAAGGTTATATATAAATCATGTTTATTATCTAAATTTTACCCTTTAATCTAGTAATTAAATCACTATTTTAAAAGAAAATAAATGCATACCTAGGTGTGTATAACACACCTTGTCTTCACATGAGTCTAGATTGAGTTCTTTGTTGATGACTGATATAAAACTAAGATCATATTATAGTATATAATCAATTCATAAAATCTGAAATCAAAATCATTTGAAATTTTTAAAACTAAAGAAAACAAGGTTTAGGAGTACACCTATGTATTGATACAAATATGTTTCTTTTTAGAAATTTGATTTGAAAAGATGCTTCATTATGAACCACTGAAACTGAGATTAGAGAAAATGTAAAACCTAAAATTTCATATATATTTGAGGAAAATTTTACCCTCACCTTGTAAAAAAGGTGATTTTCTACCAAATAGTGGAGCTTAAATCAACTATACAACCTAATCATACTTATACCCTAGTCAGAATGAGTGATACAAGTCAATTCACACTATAAATATAGTGATGGTGGAGGATTTAATAACTTCATACTATAAAATTGGTAAGATTTAGTGATTCATTCACCTCAACTTTACCAAAATAAAAGCAACTACTATAGTATATTAAATCAATAATAGTCCATAAAATTATGTCTTGGTGTATACTAAAGTCCATATAAGTATTTGAAATCTGAAGCTGATTTTTAATTTTAAATTTAAGATTCCCTTTGCATGGCATATGCACCTTATATATATATTTCAATTTTAAACATAGGTATAACAATGGTATAAATTATATAATATTTCCAAAAATGTGTATCTAAATCATATAACTATTTAATTTGGCCTATTTTAAAAATTTAAAGTGTGAAAGACATGTTTCCATGACATTCAAACACTAATATCCCACCCCCTGCTTGAGGTGAGGGGAAGTATAAATTTGTAGTCACCTACCCTCAAATTGATAAGATAACTATATAATATATGAATGTAGCATGTAGCATATAGAAGAAACATGTCTAGGTAAATATATAATCTAAGTACATATAATGTTCATGTCATCATATAGAGAGTAATAATATAGGCTCAAAAAGTAATCAACTTCACAGACAAGATCACTCAAAATCAACTCAAAAATAATGGTTCAAGGAGACTTCAAACAAGGTGAATGTTCAAGTGTCACACAATCAAAGGGACATGACTTATTAAAATGTCCATAAGGTAATCAATGATATATGGAAATTCCCATACAATAATAAATAACATATTCAAATGTCAAAGTAAGTGAACAAAGGAAATAGGGCCATAAATAATGGATCATATTTAAATGCTCAAACAAATAAGACAATAGTAAGATATGCAAGATACTTAAATAAGTGCATAAAATGAAAGCATGGAATATAATCAACCATCATAATAATTTTATACTATTCATTGGATATATGTAATTTTAGAAAAAAATGTCAAGTACATAGCATAATAAGTACACTATGATATTTATAAATATGGATAAATCCATGTGTAAGTATTTAAGTTCAAACATGATAATGTAAAATGATCATAAAATGATAATAACTAGGTGTATCATGATCAAATAAGTGGATTCTCCAAATGTCTATATGAAATGAGTAGATGGAAGGCCCAATATCTATATGTGCATATATCAAGTGTATGGTTATGTTTATATAACATTTAGCATATCCATGAAACATGTTTATATATAAATAGATGATATGTTATATACCAACATGTAACTAACAACATATATTCCAAGGAAAATATGTAAATGATGAAAATATTTTAGTATTTTAAAATTTTCTACTTTTTTTGGCATTTTTAGAATACTAGAAGAGAAAATACTATCCTATGATCTCATCTAAAGTATGGTCATAAGTATCACCCCAATTTAAACTTGGTATAATAAATTATTGGTACTTATAAGGATAATTATAGGTGTAATATTTGGTACTTTAGGATCTATAATGATTTATGTATGTATTGTAAGACTCTATTATAATGAATTGATAATACAATGAGTAATGGTTTATGTAACCCATCATTGAATGTTATATGGTTTATTTAAAATATGTGTAATAGGAACATTTTTATATGCTTTTTATATTTGAATATGGTGTTTAGTAGATAAGGATTATATGGAATCCATTATGTGTCTCTAATGTAAAGGTTCTCAAGTACTTACCACTTATGAAAGGGGATTGCATGTTTATTTTCCTTTCACAAGAATTAACCTTAATAGGTTTGATAATTAATTATTTGAGAATAAATTTCTCTTGTTCTAGTGGATCCTCACATGAAATTCTATAAACTTTAATTACCTTATTATAATGGATGTATTTAACACACCTATTCATTGTAGAAGGTATTGTGTGAAGTGTATGTGTCCAAGGTCATCACAATAACATATCAAAACCACCTGTATAAGGTATGATAGAAAAAAATTTAACCACATATGTTGGTACAAATTTTAAAGGTAATTTAATCTAATGAATTCCCTATTGTGATGGTCTATCAAATGCTCTAGCCATTTTGGTCAAAGGGTGTAAACCATCATGTGTATATCCAAAATTAATAAGTAATGTATTTTCTTACACTATTATATATCATAACATTATTTATAGGCTAGTGATCAAGGTATGCTCTAATTAATAACACATGAAGATATGAGTCATCAATGATAATATAACTATCATAAAAAATATAAGGTCTCTAAACCATAGGAGGTTTATGCCAAGTGTATGCAATAAAAAATGCATTAGATCCAAAAATCAATCGTAACTTGGAGAATATAGATCTTACTTACATTTACAATTGGGGATACATTAGATAATTAGGAACATGACCAATATGGATCTGATAGACCTAATTAGGGGATATCTTCTCATATATAATATCACTAGGGAGGGTTTTAAACCCTCCATTCAAGGAAAAATATATAATAACCCTAATTTAATCCTATGTTTTCATATTCACTATACTAATAACAAGTAAAGCAAAGAAATATAATCTAGTGCTCACCAAAGCTTGTGTCACAAAATGGGGAGCTAGTAAACAAATGATAATAAATATGCATAAGAGAATCCTAATTAATCTATGTATAAGTAAAACCCTAATGTAATGGAGAAGATGAGTAATATTATTCAAAATTCATTACTTATGTTACTTCTATCTACTAAAGGGAGGAGAAAAGTTAGATATACTTACCCGAAAGATGAAACCATCGAGATTCAATCTCTATCTTAGATAAAGTTATTTTGTAAGAGGTTTTTGTGGTTTATTAGGATCACTAATAAAGGTCAAAACATCCAATACTTATCCACAAGATTAGATTCTTCTCCAAGTATAAACCCTAAGCTAAGACTCCTCAAGTAGAATGGTGGAAGAATATATTATAAAGAAGCAAAAATGTATAATAACTCTTTCCTACTCTCTAAGAATGGTGAAATGGGTGTGTTCATATAAGTGAATTTAACCCTAAACCCCTCTTAAAGTTTTAGCAGACAAGATCAACCTGGTCAACCTAGTATCGTAATTGACAAAAAAACACATTAGATAATGAAGTATGTTAGCCATGGTCGACTTAGTTCTTAGTAAGATATTATAAATAGAAATATAAGGTCAATATGCCTGACATAGTCATGTAAAATATCAAAAAGGGGTTTAGGATAGGGAAAGGGATAATAAATATGGTAAAATTAATAGAGGAGTGTGAAAAATAGGAGGCACAAATTAGGGGAATGTTTTTAGGAGATGGTTGGATTGATAACAAGTGTTAATAAGGGACAATAATATTTAGAAGAACCAATGGCCTACCTACCCCTTTCTTAGTGCCTTGGGACATGCACTCAGAGAGATTAAAACTCAACATGTTCCTAAAATATATAAATAATCAATAGTTGATAATGTTTGAAAATATTATGTGTATACATATGCCCCATTCGAAGCTCATCACATGTCACTCAGGTGTAATAGGGGATGGTGATTATAAAAAGAACATAGTAACACACAACACTGAGGCTAAAAAAATTGTAGTATTTTAAATCAAAAATAGCTAAAAGTAAATATATGCATACCTTGACTTACTTTTATCACTATATAGTTGTCTATTGTGTATATATTTTTAAGCATGGAGGGTGTAGAGACTACTTTAGGTAAACCCAAGGATACAAAACTAAAGAATAAAAATAAATAAATGGAGGAAAGCCAAGATAACTTGTGTTATGTGGATGGGATGTACTTATAAATTTGGCAAGTTGAGGTGATAAGTGCTATGTTAGAACAAATTACCAAGTCAAACTTTAGAGTAAATTAGGTAACCAAAAAGCCAAGGCTATTAAAGACCAAAAAACTCAAAAAAGTAAACCTTAAGTAAGAAAGGCAAACCCACCAAGTCAAACCAAGGATACATGTCAAACATTATGTTAATCAAACATCAATGTAAAAGTAGTAAAAATACTTACTTTTAAAAATATTGGAAAACAAAATGGTAAAACAACATTGATGAGTGAGCAGTAATAATCCTTAATCATTAGTGGAAAAAGGTGCATAAAATGGAAAATAACATTGGTGAGTGAGAAGTAACAATCCAACCTCACTCAAAAATGGAAAAAGTACATGGAATTAGAAATGGACTCAAGCATAAAAAAATGGTATTACAAAAATGACAAATGGAAAAATAAATCAAAACAAGTCTAGAAATGTAGAGTAAAAAAGTAATCCATGTTTTATAAAACATGTTGTTTTGCTCTAAGGATAGAAAAAGCTAAAATAAAGTAGTGTTATCATGTTCTTAAGATGTGAAGGAGGAATTATATAAGAAGTGAAAATATATTGAGAGTCACACAAGCATATCAAGGGGGGAAACGAAATGGGTGGAGGGGAGAATGAAGGGGAAAAAAAGAAGGTATAGGAACTCTTTATCAATGTCAAGACACTCATATTAAGTTTTTCAAAATAGGAGGACTTTTGGACTTAAGGACTCTGAAGAACTTATCTTAGCCACACAAGTATTAGGTTAAAAAATGTAGTATCTATATCATCCCATGAAGGATTTATGCATGAAAAATAAAATGTATCTAACTTTCCACATTGTGTTCCCCATTCCTAAGGACCCATTACAAAGTCATTGATCTATTGAAAAGATTAGGTACTTGCATGATAAATTAGATAGTACCATATATTTTTTTGAATTCTCTTATTCCAACCTACTATCCAACCACACCCCAAGTCCTCTACTTTATTATGAGGCCAACTATGGAGTTTGAGATTCGATTGGAGATGGAGATGTTCTTGTAATCACATATTTTGGTGTGATATTAACTTTTGAGATTTATATGTAGCCTTTTTGTATATCAATACCTTTTGTTTCAAATGATTTGGATTTTAAATTTATTGATGACTTTTTTCTATTCCTCCTCCATATGAATTTAGAAAACCAAACATGGGTATAAAAGATTACTTTCATTTTAATACTTGGGACTTAGTTGTTAAGAGAGAAAACTTAGAGAGCCTAGTGTTTAAGAGTCTCATAAAGTCAGATGAATTAAGAGTGATATCTTGACTTTGACATTATTTTATCCAATGTGGAGTGAAAGGAAAGGAAATCAAGAGGAATTAAATATGAAATAATTTAAATTAATTTAAATCACAAAAGAAAAATGTGTCAAAGGGTGAAAAAGGGATATAATGACATTAATGTGTGATTCCTTATCATAAAATAAGGAAAATTGAGGAAATCATGATAACATAGATTATTGTAAAAATTTCATCTATAAAAGAAATAAAATCCAAACTTGAAAACAAGGAACAAGAATTGGTAATCATTGTAAAACACATTCTAGAGAAAGGAATGTCAAGATGGTGATTCTATGAGGAAGGCCAAGTGTTATCCATGGTCTCACACTAAAACTCATAAAAGAGAAACCTATGAGGGTGTTAAAGATTATTGGAGAAATAAATGGGATAATAAAGATATGGTACTTGTGAGGAAGGCTAGGTGTACACACTAAAAAATTGCATACAATAGTTATAAATGTCAAAACACATTGGACCCCTATTTGACCCTAAGTCTAGTTAACTACTTAACTAACTAAACTTGCCCATTTACTAACTTAATAACCTAATACATTGACCCCATCCTTTTAAATTATTTTCACCCATTTTACTCTAGACACTCAACCACTGACAGTCAGCCTAATCATTGATGGTCAACCTAACCATTAATAGTTAGCCTGACCATCGACAGTCATGTCCTCAACATTATAAAAAAGCATTACCATATTTGTATGATATAAGCATGGATAAAATTATTATTTCCACATTATTATATTCCAATCAACTATAAAACATCGTAAATAGAAACTTCATCCTCCTATCTAATTGGCAACTTCATCCTATAAAAGGAGAAAAGTAGGAGATGAATGGGGATCCATGCCTATGTTATCAAATATTCTTGCACATAGGTATCCAACCTTCCTTCATCAATAAATTAGTAGAAATGTAGATCTTAACCCTTATCCAAGTTGCTCTTGAGGCTAAATCACTATCACTCTAGCTAAATTGCTCTAGTCTTCCATCAACAATCTGACAAGTTACAGGTAACTTTATACTTGTTTCTTTGTTTTATTTCATTTTTAACCCTCCTAACCTGATCAAACCTATCTCCCATCTTACCATGTTTGACCAAAACCATATTCAAATCTATACCTAGTCATTTATCTAGTTTTTAATTCATTTTTTTATCAATTTTAGAAACACACAAGAAATCATCAATGGTTAGCCCAATCCCTGATGGTTCACCCAACCACCAATGGTCAATGTGGTAGAAAATAATATCAATTTATTTTCAGCCCCTTAACCCCAACCAAACCCTATTTTTATCCAAACCCTATTCACAGAGCCTTCCTTGATTTTCTAAACCTGACCTCAACTACCTTAGCATGAATATTGACCCACTTTTCTTATATTTAGTCATTATCTTTAAACAAAAATTTTAATTTTTTCTTATTGCATGCATTTAATTTCATATTAATGAATGAAATTATTATTTCTTTTCATCTATTTCAACTTTATTATTATCAATAGTGGATTGATAGCCTCCTAATAAGGATACGCTTCTTAGATCTAGCTCATCCTAGGAAGTCTACTCAACTATCTTGATAACAACCCATTTTCAAGTGTCTATCTTATCTATAGGTTATTATTTCCAAGAAAAAAAGGAGTTCCCATCATCATCTGGATCATGCACACATATTTATCAAGTATTCCTTTACTTACCCCTTTTACTAGTTTCTTACTTTTTTTTTAAACTAAAAAATGAGCAAAAATTAAGTGAAACAATTTGGCACACCTAATGGGACATAGAATCCCTTTTTCTTCCTTTATTTTGTGCTCATACAATAATATCTCAATTTATTTTAGGCTTAAAATAAATATTTTACATACATTGATTGCTTTCTTGTTTTAGTTAATCTAGTAACTCAAAAGAAAAATAATTAATAATAGCTTTCACTCTTGTATCACACATCTTTTCCAAACCACATAACCAATCAACACATCAAAACAAACTTGAGACAAGGCCCAACTAGGATTTCATAACCTAAAGGTAAACCTTACCCTTTTTTGACAATCCTACTTGGAGGTCATTACCAAAGGGAGAAGAAACTCAGCTCTCTGGTTGAGTATAAACTCTAAAATTTAGTATATTTTGGTTAATAATCTGACACCCTTATCATTGTGGTGTGTGAAGTAAGGGGGTAGGCCTCAATATCAAGCCATGTACTGAATATCAATATAAATTTTCTCTTGAGAACCTAAACACAACCTGTAACCAACCTTAGATGTCCTCTTTAGTGCCTGATCTATAAACCAAATTTTTTTCTTCATACTTTCTAAGGCATAAGCTAAAAGATATTTAAAAAGAATCCTATGTTGTTAAACACACTTTATTGTATATTTGATTTCTTTGAGATATTTTCCTTTTACTTGATTTATGTTTCAGTTGTGAGTTTTGTCATTTCTTTTCTATTCCTCTCATGGTCTTTACTAGACAACAACTAAGGAATCAAACCAACCAACAACCACCTTATTCTTACTCTATGGAGTATAATTTTGATGTTGATGGTTCCCCTTATTTTTCTCCCCCTAATACTATGCCTTGAATTATTGTTGAGGGTGATGAATATTTCATTACCTTCCTCGATAACAACCATGTGTCTCTTCATCTTTACCTTAACATCTTATCTAACCATACCTTTCTTACTTCAATTCCTTTTATGGATCCACCTTATGGTATGCCTCCCCATCCTCTGGTGGGTACCACCTTAGACTAACCCATGCTCACCCAAGCCTCTTCTTCTTCCAATATCCCACCTAATACCACTCCCCAAACTCCATCCAACATCCCAACCAATAACCAAACACCTACTACCCCAAATAATACCTCCAACATTGGATCAACTTTACCTCTTGTCACCTATACTCCTACCATGGGGTTATCTTCTACCCCTATTTCTATAATTCCCCTTAGTTCAACCAACCCACCAATTTCTACCCCACTTCAAAGTTTGGTACTTTGCATACCTCAAACACTTCCACCTATTATCACTATAGTTACCACACACCAACAACCAACTAGAAATTTCATACCTCTAACCCAATCTACATCCATACCACCATCCACCAACCCAAACATACCTATAAACCAACCCATATCAACCCCCCAATAAGTACCCATGACATCCTACCAATATGTTTCTAACCCTTAAGGATACATAACACATTTCACCTAATTATTTGTGTTAATCAACCCTTATGTGGCACCATCTCAACCTCTTATAGCCACTTACCAATATATGGCTTCTTCAAAACTTTTTACAACTTATCCATACATTATTGCCACCCAACATCAACAAATTTTACCACCTAATCATGTAGCTTCCCAACCTCAAATAGATTTGGTCAAGATGTTAATGGACAAGATGACCAACCTGGATTCATCTATTTATGGGTCTCATAACCTTTTATCCTATGATAAAATATTTAATAAACCCATCCATCCATTCCCATTTATTATTATCCTCCTCAATGGGAATTATTGATGTTTTCCAAGTTCCAAGGCAAGGAGGACCCCTAATAACATTTGAGAGAATTTCATCATTTTTGTTATTTTATCACATGTGATGATGCTCTTCTCCTTCATACCTTCCCCATGTATTTATCAAGACCAATCCTTGATTGGTATAGTGATCTCACCAATCACACCATATTTTTCTTCTCCTAACTAGCCCAAATCTATTTAGAGCATTTCTTAATAAATATATCTAAAAAGGTTTCTATTAGGCAATTTAATGATGAACCAATAACTGATTTCATTCTAGATGGAGAGGTCTCATCAACCAACTTTCATTATCCTTAACCTAACCTGAGTTTATTGAGCTCTTCTCTTAGGGTTGTGCCAAATATATATCCCCCACTCTTTAATTTCAATCTTTTAGAACTTTTTATGAGGCATTCACCATGGCACGTATACTTGAAAACCAAGCCATTGACGAGGGAAAATTGAAACTGTGAAACAAGAATTCTAGATTTTAACCCAATGAACTTTCCTCCACTAAAACCACTAACCAATCCAACCATCCCACTACCAAAATAAAAGCATCCACAAACTTAATTGTCTTAGAAATTTCCCCACCACTAATTGTTAATGAACCCCATCAAACCAATCCTTCCAACATTTCCAACTAGCAAAACTGAAACCAAAATTGAGTTCCTCCATAACAATATACTCCCATAGGGGAGTCTTATACTTTAGTTTTGGATAAATTTATCAAAAATAACCTCGTCCAACTTCCACATATTAGACTACCCTAATAATTTGATGCTTCTCACCTTGTACCTGGTTAGTATAATTAGAATGACCATTGTGCCTTTCACTGAGTTATTAGACATGATGTTAGTAGGTGAAATACCTTCAAAAGTCTTATCCAAAGCTTAATTGATAGTGGATAACTTGTATGTAATAATCTCAATTCACCTCCTAATCAATCCTTTGACAGATTTTGAAATCCTTTTCTAAATCATTCTACTTTCACCCATCACCATGACAACAAATTAGAATCATCTCAGCCTCATGAGGCACATACAATTAACATTATTATCATTGAGCCCATTATTGAGGAAACCATTACCCAAACCACTTATTCCTCCATTTTTCTCATGTAAGTAATGGACTCACCTTCTATTCCTTTAGATACACAAACAAAGGAATCAACCACCCCTTTTTCTTCACTTAATGAGACCTTATATTTATCTACCTCTCCTTTGATTGAAACACCAAAGGAGACAACCTTTGATTTAACCATTTCTTCTTAAAATCCACCCATTGAAGTGGTATAACTACCCTCCATTACTTTAAACACCCAAATAAAGGAATCAACTCTATCTGTTCCTTCACTTGAGGATAGCACACCTACCTCCCCCATCATAGAACCATACATTATCACTTTGGAAACAATCCCAAAATAAGAGATTACCCCATTTGCCTAACTACCAATTTTAGAAACTTCCATAAAAAATAAAGATGAAAGAGATATTCCCTCTCTTCCACCTAGGAGCTTAACTTTTGAAACCAATGACCAAGGAACCAAACCCATGTATAAACCCTTTTCTAGACTAGTCCAAAATCTAGAGTTCACTTCTCAACCCAACCTTGATAGACCCACCTTTTGGCATCATCCTGGGCTCTCTTACCAAAACAAATATGAGTCATCAATCTCCCTTACATCCACCCTTAAACCCATTATTACATATTCATCAAACACCTCTTCATCCAAAACCATAAGGTAATCATCCCAACCACCTCCATTTAATATATCCATATCACCTTATGCCTCTCTTTCCAAACTAGTCAAGAATCGAGAAATTTTTCCCACACCTAGTCATACTTACACTTCTTTGAAGTTAGACATAACCCCATCTAGTCCACCAAACAAATCCCTAACTAAATTAGTCAATAAGGTAGAGTTACCAAGACTTATACCTTGAACTAGACCCATACCACCTTCTTCTAACTTACCTTCTATCTTATGACCCTATCCTTCTACAATCCCAACTACCTATTTTTCCTCTAGTAAACCATCCCACTTTTCTCTACCTATGCTTACACCAATAAAACCATCTAGTTCTCCATCATTCTTAACTAACTTATCTACCTTTACTTTCCCACCTATATCCAATGCCTCATCATCCAAATCTTCCACTTTCAAATCATGTACCCCAAAACCAACTATAACTAAGAAATCCCAACCACAAACTAAAACCATTCCACCACATATAACTTCTAGGGTGAAGCTTGATTCTAATAATACTCCCACCCCTAAAACTATAAACCCGTCACCTTTAACACCTTTAATTAAATATTATTCAACCATATTATAATGATTATTACAAACTTATTCCTTTAGTTTACCACCTATCAAACCATTCTACCCTTCCAATATAGAACCCTCTTGGTTTAATGATAACTTGATTTACACATACCATAGGGAACCTAAACATGACATAGAGAACTACAAAGCTCTCTAAGAACTTGATCATAGCCTATATGATGAGGATGATCTATTATTAGATGAACCTCTTTTACCTCCATTACTAACCCCACAACCCAACCAACCTATCTAAAATTTACCTACTCCCCCACTCTCACCCAAGAGTGAAGAGGAGGAATCAAAGTAACCATCCAACCTATAAAATCCCCTCATCCACACTATTCATATGGTTACCCACTCTTAGGCTCAATAGAAGGATAAGGGAAAAGCCAAAGTGCTATTTCATAAACATACCCTCCAACCCATCAACCCTCCAACCAAACCCAAACACCTTTACCCTCTCTTATCTATTTTGGGAGCCTCTCCCTCCAACCCTTCTGAATCCATCTAATGGATAGTCTTGAAATAGCTTCCCCAGACATTGATAAAAATGAGCCTTTTAAAATTGATCAACACCTTTCCCCACCATCATTAGACACTAATAGAGGCTTTGAAATCTATAGAGGTTTAATTAGATAAACCTCAACCTCTTACACCCTTTTTTGGAGCCCTCCAACTTTCTACCTTCATCACCTTTCAAGATTCTGAGATACCTCATGTTCATACTATGAATCTCAATCTTCCCCTCTTCATCATAGTGTACATCAATAAAACCTACATCAAAAAGGTCATAATTGATGTAGGAACTACTATCAACATTATTTCATCCCATGCTTATTAATAATGTTAACTACCTAAGAACATGATGTCAAAAAGTATAGTGGTTCTTCACCCCTTCAATGATACCATGGCCACTACCTTGGGGATAGTTATCCTCCATACCTACTTGGGACCTCATACCATTCCTAAATTATTTTATGTTATAGAGGGTGAGTTATAATACAATATATTACTCAAATTCCATTATATCTATGTCATGAGTTGTATCCCTTTTACCTTACATTGATGTGCCAAATTTGAGCATGAAGGTCAAGTTCTTACCATCAAGGTTGACCCTAGTGATTTTACATCTTGAAATATGACATATCAACCTAATGATGTTATTATTCCTACCTCATCCACCTCACTGCCAACCAAAACCCATAACACTCCCACCCATAATAGTGATGAAGCTTTAATTGGCTCATTTATCCCTTCTTCCTATATTCCTTTACAGGACCCTTTGGAACTGATATTTCAATGTCTCTCCCTTAGGGAATATCATATTTAATCTTTGGATGCTTTCCCTACTCTAAATAATTATGAGAACCTCAAATATGACCCTTTTTATGATCCTAACATTGGAACCGGCATACCTTTTAAACTCCCCAAGAATCAAACAAATTACATCTATGGGGGACTTGATCAACCACTTCTCATTTTCACCACTACCTCATCCATCTAACCATTCACCTCTAACTTCTCTTATCTCATAAAAATAGCCTTTGTCAAAGTTTACCTTTATAGGTGTGATTAGAAGAGGTTTGGCCTTGGCCTTTATGAATAATGACCTCATGAGTTACCCATAATCAAAACTCAAAAACATCATGAGTCATTAGGCCTTAGGTTTTTACCATAAAAAGAACCCACCTCACCAAAACCCATTACCACCATCAATGAGGATGTTCCATCCTCACCAACCCCATCTCCCTCAAAGTCTAAAGACTTATATATCATCCCATTTAACTTTTTTTTATCAATACCATTAGTTTGGGACCCTGACCTATCAAAATGATGGTTGAACTAAAACCCTTCCTCTCATCCATCCTAAATTGATAGAGAGAGATTCTCCTACCATAAACACCATCCAACATCAAGATAATGATTTCATTCTCACCTACCTTAGTGTATGGGATTATTCTATCCATAAATCCCTTCCTCTTGAGAACCAAACTATGCTAAATGAATCCACTATCAATGTCAACTTGAGTACTTAGGATAACCCCTATATCATCAAGATTAGCCAATTCTTAAATTCTATAAAGCAAAAAGATTACCCTTCTTTCCTTTGTGAGTGTAGCATAGTGTTTCCTTGGTCCTATCATGATATGATCAAAATTGACCCTTTTATTTCCCTGTAAAGAATTATTACCTATCTTGAGGTTAAGCCTATTTGGAAAAAACTTCCCAAGATTCACCTTTGCATTATCCTTCTAGTCAAAGAAGAACTTCAACATCTCTTATCTATCGACTTCATTCATCCAATCAACTATCCATAATGTGTTTCTAACATTGTTACCATCACCAAGCCTATAGGGGGACTTCTCTGCATCAAATTTCATGACCTCACCCTCACTTTCCTAAAGGATGACTTTCCTTTGCCAAACATTGACCAAATTATTAATCTTACAGCTAGCCACAAGATGTTATCTCTCATAGATGGTTTCCTAGGATATAATCAGATATTGATTTCTCCCAAAGATTATAATAAAACTTCTTTTATCACCCCATAAGGAACCTTATACTACAGGGTCATGCCTTTTAGTTTGAATAATGTTGGAGAAACCTATCAATGTGCCATGACCTACATCTTTCATGATCTCATCCATAAAATAATAGAGGACTATGTGGATGATCTCCTTGGGAAATCCAAACACTGCAAGGATAACCTAGCCATTCCTGAAATAATTTTCAATCAACTAATCCATTTTCATGTTAAGATCAACCCCAATAAATTTATTTTTGGGGTATTATCTAGAAAGCTTCTTGGCTTCATCATCTCAATTCAAGGAATCAAAGTGGACCCCACCAAATTTAGAGCAATATTGGAGATGCCTCCTCCTACTAACCTTAAATAACTTCATAGCTTGTAGGGGAATCTCCAATCCATCCATCACTTCATCTCCTAGTTATCAGATAGATGTCAACCCTTTCACCATCTCCTCTATAAATACACCTCTTTTAAGTGGAGCAAGGACTATCAAAAAACCTTTGATTCAATCAATGAGTACCTTCTATCTCCACCTGTCCTCATCCTTCCTAGGGAAGACCAACCTTTTTCCTTTATATATCCACCATGGATCATTCCATAGGAGAAATGCTCACTCATCATGATGAATAGAATAAAGATAAATCTATCTACTACATTAGCCACACACTTATAAAATATGAGACTCGTTATACTCATCTCAAGAAACTTTTCCTCACCTTAGTGTTTATAGTCTCCACACCCTATCACTACCTTATTAATCACAAAACCTATGTCATCACTAACACTAAACCACTCAAGTACATTCACTCTAAACCAAACCAAAACTAGTGTATGGCTAAGTGGCTCATGCTCTTAATTGATTTTGATCATGATTTCCTTCAATAAAAGCCAATTAAAGGATAGGTCATCCTTAATTAATTAGCTAAAGCTCTTTTACCAAACAATCAACCACTTCCTCTGGCATTTCTAGATGAGTCCATCATAACTCTTTCTTAAGAGGAAACCACCTACCAAATGACCATGTTTTTTACGGCTCCAAATGCTAACATGGTGGAGGTGATATAGTTATTCTCATCCCCCTTAATGGTGAACCTCTTCCCCTTTCCTTTAAAGTTGACTTTGAGTGTACTAACAACATGGCTAAGTATGAAGCCCTAGTCCTAGGTTCCGAAAGTGATCTAGCCTTGGGAGTTAAGAATATTAGTGTCTTTGGTGACTCCTAAATTGTGGTTAACTAGGTCAATAGATTTTATCAATGTAAAAATAATTTCTTACAAAAGTAAACACTCTTAGTTGATGTACTCTTAATGTCATTCAAGCATCACCTTATCCAATTAGTTCCATGATCTAACAAAAAATTTGTGGGTTTAATGTCTTCCCTTGCTTCTCAATTTCCATCTCAACCTACTAAATCTAAAATATTTATTGCCATCCATCATTTTATCATACCCTCATATATCAGTTCTAACCTTCTCACCATTTTTAGTGTGGAAGCATCTCCTTCTGGTATTTAGTACAACCAAACTTTTAACTACCTTAACCTTGACATTATTCCTGCCAACCTTTTAAGGAGTGCCTAAAGAGCCTTTGTTCATAGTACTTATTGTTACACCATATTAGGGGGAATAGTTTACAAACATTAATTCAATAGCCTCCTTCTCCATTGTCTATGTAGTAATGAGTCTTCCCATGCTATCAATGAAATAGATGATATAATCTATGGGGGACACTTTAGTGGCCTAGCCATCACTAAAGGTATCTTTTTCCTTGGATACTATTGTCCCAAATTCAATTAGGATTGTTATGATTACTTAAATAAGTGTGTTAAATGTTAAAAACATGTTAAATTACATCACATACCTTCCCATGGCCTTTGAGTATCCAAAGACTATTGTCCCTTCTCATAATGGGGTCTCAACCTTATTGGGAAAATCAATCTTCATTCTTAAAAATTACACCAATCTATCATTACCACCACTGAATATTTCACCAAGTGGGTGGAAGCCATTGCTCTTATCTTGACCAAAGCTAAAAATATTATTAACTTCATCAATCACCATATCATATATCACTTCAGTGTTCCCCATAAGATCATCATTGATAATGGAAAATATTTTTTAAAAAAAAAGTCTAAGGTCTTTTCAATGCTTTTGGCATCATGTTAAGCTTTTCCTTACCCTATCATCCCTAAGAAAATGGATAGGTGAAATCCTTTAATAAAACCCTCAATAAAATGTGAACCAAAGTAGTATGTGCTTTAGGTTGGGATTATAACTTACACATCCCTTTCACTTTCTAGGCCTATAACACTCACATTCAAACCTCTACAAGTGCTACCCCTTTCCCTCTCATCTTTGGAGCAAAGGCAATTCTACCTCCCAAAGTCTATATTCAATCTCTTTGCATATCTTTGCATAAGATCCTTTTTGAGAAAAATTATCATCAATAATGTCTCACATGACTTGAGATACTTGATGAACATTTCCTTGTAACACTTAACCATCTTCATGTCTATCAAGAACTAATCAAACATGTTTACAAAAAACACCTAAAAGAGATAGAATTCAATATTAGAGACCTTATCCTTAAGGAAAACTAACATGTAACTAATATGGAGAAAAGCAAAAGAGGCATGTTTTCTTTCAATTAGCTTGGACCCTACATCATAACCCATAAGTATAGATTAGGGGATTATCATTTGTCCTCTCTCAAAGTCAAACCAAAAATTGAGCCTCTTAATGCTTTGTATCTACATCCTTTTTTTTTAAAGAAGGATCACATTCACCTTTGTGTCTAACTTAAGCTCAACCCTTAGCTTATGATATTTTCACTTTCCTTACACATTCACCCAATTACACTTGGGGAAAATTTATTATAGCATAGGACCATGTGATTATCTATCATAGTTATAGCCTAATCCTAAGCATGGATACCATAACTCTACCCATGGCATGGTTCTCATGGATACTTTTCATCTCTAATCAGATGGAATCCCATGATTAGTTATCTCTCAAACCACTTTCCCTCATCTATCATTAACCTTTTATGCTAAAAGTCTTACCTCCATAAAGATAAACCTCTAAATTTAAATAGACTTGTCCATATCTAAACCTAGCATTCAAAATCAAATTGGGATACCAAAATATCACTTGGGTCTATATCTCTAGCATTGTAGACTACTCCCTTGAAGGATAGTTACCCAAAAACTAAATTGCTAAAAGATAGACTGCTCCCTTGAAGGACATATATCAAAATCCAACTTTAGACCACTCCCTTAAATGATGGCTAAGTTAATTTTATCAAAAAAATCATTTGAATCTTCATGCATTGATAATCATCACCAACCTATCAAAACAACAAAAGAAATAAAAAAACCCTATGTCCAAATCAAAGCATGTAAGCCATAATTAAATTTTATATATGGCATTAGTAGACTTGCTGCATTAGTTAGTCTACACATTATAAGACATGGACTTGTATATTATGTTTCTTTGGTCACCCATAGAATGGGTAAGTTAACCCATATTAGGTTACCATATCTCTTATTTCCCATTCAACCATCTACCTATCACCTACTTTCCCTTCACACCCTCTCTAAAATCAAGGGACTATGAGCTTACTTGACACAAAGTGATCAAGATAACTTCTTTTTCAATCAAAGCATGCTATGTAAAAATTTCAAAAGGCTTATTTTCATTAAGTCAATCCAATTTTAGTTTTGTTTGGCCCTTACCAATGAACACATCATGCCTTTTTCTTACCCTCTATTCATTAGTTCATGTGGACATATGTCTCATGATTCTTCTCTCTTTTCCACATTTAGTGTGTTATCTAAACCTACTTTATGTGTTTTCATCATATCCCCATATCACATATCATATCAAAAAATTCAAACCATCATTCTCATAAAGGCAATAATCCATATACATCATAACATTATGAACCATGTCCATAAACCATATCCTCTCTATGAACAAACCATCAAAACCATAAAATATAAGCAATCACATTGTAACCTCATTATCAATAGAGAAATAATCATTTATCATATAATAAGTAGCATAGACCACATCATATCAATCAACATCATTGACCATGTCATATCACTACTTCCCATAAAAATAACAGCAATTAACAACATCAACACATCACATCTTAAACAACCAAGACCAAATCATGTATCACATATCCATACTCCTATCTATTAACCACATAATCATAGAACATAATAAAATCACTCATGATCATCAACATCATATCCATAAATGAAAATTGCATATCATCCATAAACATCGTCACATGCGTAAACTACGAGTCCACATATCATCTCATAGAGCATGGGGCATGAACAAATTATCATATCATCATAGAAAAACATTCATCATAAACATCCCTAATCATTACCACATACCTAAAGTAATTAACAATAAATTTCATAAGAATCATCCATAAATATCTCAAAACATCAAATAAACATAACAACCATGACAACCATCAACTTCCATAAACCTCCATAATCATCATAAAACCTCATCATCATATACATCATAATAAAATTTATACATGTAAATGAGTATATAATATTCAACAATAAATACATGTAATAATGTATAAATCTCTCTCTCTCTCTCTCTCTCTCATATACATCTCACATCATTGGCACATAGGTTGGTATCAAAATAAAAAACATATACATCATATAACCTCATATATCAAGCCCTTAGGGCTCCACTACCAGTAGCCCCACATGCACCTTCACCTCTACTACCATTTTTTGGTGTTCTCCATGTTCTCCCTATCTAAACCACTATAGAGTCCCATTATCCTAGAGTATCTATAGAGGGACCACCTGATAAGTTATCCCTATACTCTTCATATCAAATCTCTAATGGAAACTATGCTAGCACTATCACCTTTTAATATCTCAACACTTCAATTGTAGCTAAGTATCATCTCATCATAATCATATTAGGTGGTACTCCTACTAGTGTTGTAGCCACTCCTACCCTCTATATCAAAGTATCTCTCTCTTGAATCACTAAACCAAGAGAGATTCTTACCTAATCTCATTCTCCTATCATAGTGGCCAATTGACCCTATAAGGTGATAATTTGACCTTTAAAAGTGGCCACCTATCCTTGTAAACCTATTATCTGGGCCTATGCTATTACCAGTACTACCATAGCCTATTTATCCTTCAGACTAGCCTATGTTTGTGCCATAATTGGATCCATATCCATATACTAGCTCCCACCACCATCCCATCCAAAAAATTTTGTTGCATATCAAGATTGGTAACACACTATATAACTATCTATAATACCTACATAATCTATCATTTCTCTCACCGATAGTTCCTCATGGTCCAACATAATGTCTTATGGATGTGGCTCTAAGATCAAGAACTCTACATCCTCCCTCCTATATCTCATGAAATTTGGAGTAATCCCTTGTATGTTGCCAAAATACCTCTAAACTTGATCGAATGGGATCAACTTAGTCTCACCATCCCACATCCCATATATCCATCTCCAACTCTTAAGTGACAAAGTGTGATAAATATACTAGGACCACCTAGACTAGCCCACATATGGACTACACACTATGCCACCCACCACCAATCCCTCCAAAGTATCCCTAAACCAATCAATGTCCCTCATACCACCATTAGCCCATATCAATGGATAATCCCCTCTCCATCTTAATAAACACACTCTATAGTCCATTGGTGCATAGCCATCCCATGGTAGCCCCAAAGGTCTTAGTACCTGAATATGCTCATATGTCCAGTAATGGAGAATAAATCCCATGTTTATCCCATATCACTTTTGTGATTTAAATTCCTAGAGCTTCATATAGATCTAGACTAATGACACTAGGGCCCACCCAAACATATTTATCCCTAGTAATATCTCCACAAAGACCTTTAGTAATAGATATGGAAATTGATCATTGTTTAAATATATCAATATGAAGTAGGACATGGCCATCATCATCATTAATAAATATCTATCTCCTAGAGCCCTTTGGTATAGTGTCCCATAAAAAATACCATTTGCCTGATACCTAGCATGGACTCGATCCAATCCATATATCATAGCCATGTGTTAGTCCCCCTCCTTGCTCTCTATGTGTTAAATGGCTCCCCCAAAATGGATAGCCATGTAATCCTATACACATCCTCTATTAGGATGCTCATCTCCCTAGTCAATAATAAAAATGTGTTCATGATTAGGTCCCATCTCTCAATGAGGGCCATGATCATAGCCACATCTCATGGTAGGTGCTAGTAGTATCACATGTCCCTAAGGCCAACCTCTTCCATGTGTCTTTTATCAACATCAGTCATCCCATCATGGACCTTTGAAAATATCTTTAGGACTCAATCCCTCATCTAAATCTAGTTGTGTTCCTACAACACACTCACATTAGCATGCATAATTAGTTTTCCCCAATTGAGCTTAGTATCAACCTATACCTACCTTTTTTCAACCTATTCTAACTAAACCCATTGCATCTACCCTATCACCTCTAACAATTAAAAAAAACCTCTACCTATATCCAACACCAACCATAACACATAATTTTAAACACCTAAATACTTTTATTAGCTAAACTCTACCCACTAACCCCTCATCCTATCTAACCTAAATTTGACCTTTTTACACACCACCACTATAAGAACCTCTTCAAAAATAAAACCACTTTAACACCTTTTACAAAATTTATACAATTTTTTTGACCACTTAACCCTTTATCACACTTTAAAACATTCATAAACTTTAACACTTTACAACACTTTCAAAACTTTAAATAAATTTTAACCTTTAAAACACTTTAACAATTTTACCAACTATAAAGACCTTTAAAAATTTCACATTTAACATTTTACAATAGTTTAAAAACCTTTAAAAACTTTTAACACTTTCCCACACCTTAACATATTTAAAAACAACTTAATAACTTAAAAATTTTCCCAAATTTAACAAACCCTTTAACCAATTTCCAAGCTTTAACATTTAACATTTTACAAACTTTGAAAAACTTTAAAAATACTTTTAAAACCATAGAAACTTTAACGAAAATATAACATTTTCTATCAATTTTCAACTTCTAAATCCCCAAACCCTTCAACGATCGATGGTTCATTAAACCATTGATGGTCCTTTAGGATCTTCTTACCCCCATGTTCAACCATTGGTGGTCAGGTCAAACCACTGATGGTAATAATGGGTGACCACCTACGGTGAAACCCTCCCCCATTTCCCACCCTAAATCCTCACCAAAACACCTCAATCCCAAATTAAGATACCTAACACCCTCCTACAACCCATTACCAAACCAAAACACACTTCTAATCTCAATTTTATGCACTAAATCACCTAATTTCAACAAAACCCTAAAACTAGGGCATCATGGCCTAAGACACTCATAAAAACCTATCCAACTTAGTCAAACCTAATCAATAAAACTTTAACACAACTTAATTCAATTACCTATCAAATTCAAAATTCCTCCTACCTCGATCCATGATTGTTGATGAGGTTGAAGCCTACATTTAGCTACTCAATCATGCCCTCATCCACTCTCTATCTCAATCAACTCTTGATCAACCTTGAACACATGTGCTCAACTACTCATAACACTCCACCTTAGCAAGTTCAAATAGAAAATGTCAAAATGCACAAAAACACTATAACACAAATTGCTAAAGTCAAAAGTGAAAATGACTTTTCCTTTTCAGTTTTTATGTTTTGGATTTTTAGGGTTCTTCCCTGATCGTCAATGATCAGGGTGACCATCAACGATTGACCCTGGGAACCCTTAACTATCGATGGTCAGGGTCCCCCACCTTTAAAAAAAGTTTAAGTATCTCACCAAGGTACTCACTTTTAGATATCACCTAATCTCCACCCCAATAGAACTTGAACTTTCAAAGACTACCCTTCTCTAACCACCCATTTAACCATGTGCACCTTGATGTTGGTTATTTTTAGCCCAAACTATTTACATGTTTTGTGATGACCTTGCTTGGCCATTTTGACCAAACTGACCAACCTTACCATGTTGCATTTTTACACATTTATACCACCTCATGCACAACTAGACCATTTGTGTTTTTTAAAGGATCACTTCCTACCTTAGATACCTATGAACAACACTTACCCTGTCTAGATGTATTCGTATGAATGACCTAATCAACTATGACCAATGTTGTGGAATAGTTACCCCTATCATATGTCCCTCTCAAACTGACCTTAGTTTTATCAACATTAGTAACTTTAGTGTTTTCATGATCTTTACTATCACACTTAGTCTCATTTTATGCATGTGTTTGTGTTTTAAATGCCCAACCATTTTTGTCACCCACCTCATGACTCACCGTCTACAACTTATCAAACCCTAATACAATTTTGGTTTTGCCTCATCGGCTCCTAGTTTGAGGGGGAACACCTCTTCCCATACTTGGGGTAATCAAAACTTTAACCAATCAATCCATTTTTCTTTTGGAGTTTATTAAATGGCACATAACAAAAAGGGGCAAAATGTATAAACTAAAAAACTACATATAATAGTTCTATATGTCAAAACACCTTGGAACCCTATACAACCCTGAGTCTAGTTAAGTAATTAACTAACTAAACTAACTCATTTACTAACTTAATAGCATAACCCTTTAACCTCCTCCTTTTGACTTATTTGCACCCATTTTCCTCTAGACACTCAATCATCGATAGTCAACCTAACCATCGATGGTTATCTTGATCATTGATGGTCAGTCTTAAACCTTCTTAACAAGCATTACTAACTATGTGAGAGATAAGAATCACACAAATTAGTGTGTCCACCTTATGTGATACCAACCAAATATAAATAATCATAAATAGCAAATTTATCCTCCTATCTAATTCACAACTTTGTCTTATCTAAATAACTTCATCCTATAAAAGGAGAAGAGTAAGAGGTAAATGGGGATCCACATCTAAGTTAGCAGATCTTATTGCACATAGGTATCCATCCTTCCTTTAGAAATCAAGCAATATTAATGGATATTTGAACGTCTATCTAAGTTGTTCTCAAATCCAAAGTATTATCACTCTGGATAAATTGCTTCATCCTTCAATTATCAATATGACAAGTTGTAAGTAACTTTGTACTCATTTATTTATTTTATTTCATTTCTAACCCTCCTAACCTAATCAAAATTTTCTCTTAGCTTCACATCTTTGACCAGAACCATCTTCAAATCCCTACCTCACTATTTATCCAGTCTTTAATTCCCTTTTTGATTAGTTTTAGAAACACATAGGCAAAAACCGATGGTCAACCCAACTACCGATGGTTCACCCAATTGCCCATGATTACTATGGTAGAAAATAATGGCAAGTTATTTTTAGCCCCTTAACTATAAGTAAACCCTTTTTTTGAGGTCAGGTTCAAAAAATCAAGGAAGGCTCTATGAACAAGAAACTTGCCATTATAGTTAAGGCTAGGAAGTCCATGGTCTTACATTGTAACTCAAAAATAAGAAACCTAAGGGGTGTCAATAAGTATTTACAAAGTGAGAAAATAAAGAGGATTAATCTCATCAGCATTAAAGGATAACTAGCTCTCATTATTTATTATCTCCTTAATGGAATTATATTTCATGTGCTTTAATGTAGACAAATGAAATAACCATGTTTTTTTTCACTCTCCTTAAGCCAAATGTTTCTAGATTTTTGCCTCCACAAGGTTTCTTCCCTAGAAAAAATGTGTGATAATCACATAATAACTATTTTTCTCTATTTTTAATCTCTAATTCATAACCTTTCTCCTCAATTTATTCTTTTATCTTCAATAAATCAGCTTTAAGGGCCCTTTTTTTACAAATGAACATTTTGAAACACCTATTTGTTCCATTGTTTGATCTTAATTTTTACCCTTTTGAAATTCTTAACAAGATTGAATGTAGTTGAATTGCTACCATTATTTGTCCACTACTCCAAAATTATCACTTGGATATTAGGGTGCATGAACCACATATGCTCCATATAGAAAGGTTACCTATTTTCTTTGACCCAATGATCAAATATACTCAACACCAATGGAGAATGATCTGAACCAATTTTTGGAAATATTTTAAGAGTTAAATATTTGTGTTAAAGCCACTCTAAAGAGATAAAGACTCTATCTAATATACATTGGATAAGATTCTCATTGAGCCTCTAATTTATCCAAGTATACTTAGACCCCTTAACTTCTAAATCCATTATAACCAATGTTAACAACCAAAGAAGAAAAATCATCCATACTATCCATACAGACCAAAGTACCTCCTTTTTTATCTCTTTGGTGAATGGGCAAGTTAAAGTATCCCACTAGAATCCAAGGGATATGTATACAATTTCTTTTAAAATATCTAATATCTTCCCACAAGTTTTTATGCGTAGTCTTTATATTAGGAGCATAAACATTGGAATATATGCACTACTTGTTCTCAATACAATAAATAAATAGAAATGGTGCATGAAGTTGAGTCTTGAGAATGGGTTTACCCATTATAAATTTAGGATTACAAAAAGTAATCAATCCTCCTGAGGCTCCTATATCACTGATACAAACTACTTTAGCTTCATTCTAGTATAATTTTGTGTGGTTTAAGAAGTAGGTTTCCTTTATCTTATATTTTTGGATGGCCAAAACTAAATCCTTATTAGTCTTTCTAAAATCCATAAAATATTTATGCTTACCCATAATATGCATTCCTCTTATGTTCCAAGTGATAATCAACATAATTAACAGCTGAGAGAAGAGAAACCCCATTAAAAGGGAGAGTTTTTTTAAATCCATCTATTATGTCTTCTTGAGTTTATTTTAAAAAATGCTTTTTAGATGATTTACCTAATTTGTGTGGAGTTTTGATAGATCATCCCTTATCTCCTCTTCTAGTAACCATTAATGACACCACTTTTTCCTTTGAAGTGTTTTTAGTCATAAAAACTACTTGTTTTATATCCCTATTTTCCTCATTGGTTGATGCTAATGCAAAATCATTATTCTATGAGATTCCTTTTGATTCTATCCCTTTCTCAACCAACTCTTTTACATCTATCTCTTGCTCCAAAATTGAAATTGTTTTAACTCTAAATATTTGTGGGATTAGGTCCTTACATTTCCACAATATTTATTTTATGTAATATTTCATCCGTATCAAAAACAACCTCTTTCTTGTCTACCTATTTTAGTATTTCGATCAAAGAGAATTGTTCAAAAAGATTTTATTTTGCTCCTTTATTTATCAGTGTTTTATTTTCCATTTTTGATGTATGATTAGGTTTTGAGGCATCCTTTTTGATCCCTTCTAAAATTTACTTATCTTCTTCTTCCTATTGTGTAATAGATCTACCTACATATAAGCTAGGATGGGCCACCATCGCTATGATTAAGGACTACAGTTTGGTGTGTTTTTCAAATGAGACTCCATTTCTTTTCCGTACTACTATGTTACAACTTGTAAAGCACACCTTTGATGAATTATCTAGTTTTTGACATTATCAAACATCATGAAAGATTTTTCAAACTCTATTTTTTTTGTTTTTACTCTAAAAGGAGTGTGTAACATGATTGAGTTTGGTAGTTATTGGTTAACAAATGTGTTTACACAATACTTAACATAGACAAGTCTAGATTTTACCTTATTCACCAAATCTAGAGCTATGAATTCCAAAAATATTTAGATATACTTACAAATATATCCTACTCCCAAAACTTGATTGGGAGTCTTGATAGTCTAACCTAAATGGGCATTTGGTTAATATTCTCTTTCTCAGGATCAAACCCTAGTTACTATTTCTTTAGAAAAAGACCAAATTTTCCAAAGAACCACATAACCCCTATAAGGATATTGACACTATCTTCAGGTTTGTTGAATATAATCATGAAGAATCCATTAACCATTGTTAGGATCTTCATATGTCCCTTTGTGCACCATTTTTATTTTGTCTAGGCTCTAAAAGAGCTTATGTTTGGCTTAACTCCCATGAACTTTCCAACTGACTCTTATTCCATCCTTGATGAAACATGATTTATGAGGAGAGTGATTTAAACATGTATACTTTTCCATATTCAGTGGTTTATAGATATTCAACTAGTTTAATGTCCTTCTTAACCATCGACCAAATCAATCTTTCACACCAAGAAGACTTACCTAGCATCTTCTTGAAGTTAGTAGAGTCAAAACTATTACCACTCTCAGGAGAGATTCCTTGTGTTATTACTTTCTCTAAAATAGATTCAAATATACTAGACCACATGATCTACCCTTCACCATCACCATCTCCTTTTTCCCTTTCTGAGTTTAGATTTGAAAATGTTGTTTCCCACTCCCTGTCATCATCATTCTCTTTCCCTACGCTACTTCTACTTGCCATTGCCATTTTGTGACTATGTTATTTGGGGATAAATATAGGATTTTACATTGAAATTGTTACTTTTATGATCCATTCCATGCACTCTTACTAATTTTTCAGTATGATTATACATAATGTGCACCTTCCACATAGTTATTACTCATTTTATGGATGGTCATTTCTATATTGGTTTTTCATTACATTCTTCATTTATATATCTATATTTATATGAAACTTTTATGTCTTGGGATGAAAGTTTCATACATACTCAGATTATCTATTTTTTCTATGGTGACATATTCTCCACATGTTAATAAATGTTTTACGTGGACTATACTTTTTTATATGATGTAATATATATACCTATGTTATTTTGAAGTAATTAATTCATAGGCTACATTTATCACCTTAAAATGGTGGCATAAATAGTGTATTTTATTAAATATCAATATTTTGTAGTCAAATATTTCAAGAGCTTAGGGATGAAAAATTATTATTTTTGGCACATAGTATTTTATAATGGTACAGGTTTACATAGATATTTAAAAATTATGATAGGATTGACATAGATTATGAGCATATATACTGACTATGTTATATATTTTAAAGGATTATAATTTGTATTTATTTTATTATATGAGATTATTAAATATATTTTATGATTAAAATTACATAGGTTTTTAGATTTGGGGCATACACAAAACATATATTCATAGTTTCACTAGTATTATGATACCTTAGACTTAGATTATGTAGGTTATTAGATTATAAACATATGTAAAACACAAGTGACATTCTAAAAAACTTTATACTCATGCATTACATAGGTATTACTTAGATTGAGTCATATAATCCATCTATAGCAAATGATTCAAAAAAATTACATAAATTTTTGGAAATCTAGCATATTTATTGGAACCTATAGTGGATTCCATTTCATGTGTGTGTGTGAGGGGGGGGATAAATTTATGTGTAAATTAAATTATACTCACTTCTCCATTTCAAATGAGATTTAGGAATATGCATTTCAAGCCACAATTATCATTTACATCTCTAAGGGCTATGATCACCCCACTCTCTAGTATCTCCAAAAGATAAGTCTCCATAAGGTATATTGGTTTGTGAGCATATATGTGTATTAATTCATTAATATTTCACTTCACATACATTCAATGTTTTACTTCATATTTATACCATAAGTTTAAAAATGACTTCTACATGTTTCATTGGAGGGTTTTATGAATGTAAGGCATAATAATAAGTACATTCTTAAACATACCCACCATGTTTATGCTTAAGTATAACATTCTATCCTTTACTCTAGCAATTCCATTGATATAGTAAAATGGGAAAAAGTAGACACTGATATTTGGTATTAAGCACTTTAAATGTCTAAAATTTATCAATATTTAACATACTTGACTTATGTGCGCATACATGACTATTTTTGATGCAATTAGGTTTCTTATAATAGGTCTGTCATGTTAACAGCTAGTCTTATAACCTTATTAAATTGGTATTTGAATCAAATAAGAATATTTAAGTTTAAAAATAGGTCATCATTTTCCCTATTATGTTTTCTACATTAACTAACATGTTTTAATCACTCCTTAAGTTCAACTTTTGTCAAAAGACTACAAACATGGTTCCATTAAGCCTCACACATAGGTTTGTCACTTTTATTAGATGAATATTGGGATTAAATATTAGACACATAATTATTTATTGATATTTATTACCATAAATTTTATGTTATTTATCTCAACAAATATATTAACATGCTTTTCTAATTTCAACTTGAATACTAAAACAAGAAACAAGGGTTTCTAGACCTTACTTACAGTTTTACAAACAAAGATTTTGACATAAATTCCTCTACATATATCCAAATCACTTGAAATACTTTTTAAACCCTCACAATAATTATAATACAACATTATACAAAGTTTCAAATATTTTTCATGGTTTTTTAGGAGATATATTCATTTTTTTACACTGAAACCATGGTCTAAGGTTACATGAATATACCCATGTTTAGAGCTAAAATTTGAGATAAAATCAAAGTTTAAAGACATATATTGGAAAATTTGGTATGTAAAATACTTACCTAAAATATTTCTTTCTCTACCAATGGATTTAAGGCCTTAAACAATCCTAATAAGTGAATAAAACCTACTTTCTTAAACTATAAACCTTGTTCCTAAACTATGTAAACATTGTGTTTTTCTTCAGGCATGTAATGAGTAAGAAAACTTCATAACCACAAATATGACTAAAAAATAATAATAAAATTCACTTACAGATGATAAAGGATGGAAATTCAGGTATTTAATCCAAATGAGCATTCTTTTATTGATGCTAAAGCTAATGTATTCAATAATACAATCGAAAACCCTATAACCTCTATATATCTAAAATTTTCTTGAAATTCAACTTTTTTATTTATGTTTCCTCTCTCCTACATTCTCTTAAAATTAATCTTCCCTCTAGACTCTCTTTTTCATTTCAATATCCTCAAATTACCTCCTTTTTCTTTGAAATTTTCTTGATCTCTTGAACCTTCTCCACCTTTCTAGCATAAAATATTGGACTTATTCACTTTATTAGTTCTTTATTTCATTCTTAAAACTCTATCTCTTTGTTACATGATGTATAATCTTTGTATTTTATTATTTTTTTAAATAAATATCTCTCAACAACCTATGACTCATCCTAAAACATGCTTAATTTGGCCTTAATTGAAGGCTTACATGGGTAGTTAGGATTTATATCATTATAAGTAATTTAAACATGTATTTGAACCTTATATGATACCTAATAATAGGATCATGACCATATATTAAGGTATAAAGAGTAAATACCCCTCCATAATGCTTTAATACATTCAAATTTTCAAATTAAATTTTTTGGCAAGAAAATGAGAGACAAGATCTAATGACCAATTATTGAAAACTACTGACTTGAACACATATTAAAGGACATAATAAGACCTTATAACCCTATAAAAAACTAAAATTTACAAATATATACAAAAATTAAAATTATATAAAGATGCACCTGCATCAAACTCCCTAATAGGGAAAATTTGAGCTCCAGATCAAACGAACCTCTTTCTTGTCTTCCAATTCTTGTCTTTCTTATCTTCTTGTTTTCCTCTTCTACTTCTTTACTTATTCATATTATCCTTCAATTTAATTTATCTCTTATTTTATTAATGATCCTATTTTTTAGTCTTTTATATTGCTATAATATCTTCTTCACTTTGATTCTCATATAGATGCACATGTTCAACTAAACCACATCTAATCCTCCTTTCTACTACCATATCCATAGTTGATCTTATGCACAAAATAAACAAATTAAAGGAATCAATTAATTATTTATTCTTTTGAGTCATATTAAAACCTTATTCACTTTCAACATGTTATCCCTAATTTTCATTCACACTATAATCTCTCTAATAAGTTGTCTCTTCCTCATCTAGAAGTCTGATTTTAGATTTACTCCATAAATGATCCTAAATATCAATTTATTTATGTGCATTTACTTTTAAAACCACCTATTTCACCATGGAAACATGTAACCTATCTGACCTAGTATTTTTAATTTCATATAATGATTCTATTCTACCATCTTATTCCACTATATTTAGTAGCTCTTCTATGAAAACATCTCTCTTTTTTCTCTATCTTCTCCTTGATGAATATTCTTTCCTTTATAAATGATTTGAAAAATTCTTTTTTTTCATTATTTTTAAAATTAATTTTTGGTTATTCAAATAGTAACCTCATCCATCTATTTTCCTTTTAGATAACTTCATTCTCTGCATTCCCTTCTCATGTTTACCTTTATCAACAATAACAAAAATAATGATTACATACCATGGTATTGTTTGATACATACCTATACTTAGATTCTTTTCTTTGGCATTTTTAGAAGTATATATCATAAATAATTGTTGGATCACTTATACCATCACATATTCATACTTCCAGTTATACAAATCTAACTTCCATATAATGAAAAATTATTCATAGCATCATAATTGACACCACACACACACATAGGGATCCACATAACTCATAACATCAAAAACATTATCAAAGATATCTCTTACTCTTTATCATTAACTATTTGGATTTATATAGTAGGTAACTTCTTCATCTTAGATGTAACCTTTTCTTTTACAACACTTGGTTGAGATGTCAAAATAATATTAGTATTCTCAAATCCTTCTTCAATATTATTCAAATTTTATAAATACAAATATCCTTCATTAAATTATTTCAACTTAGCATTCACTTATATATATTTTTTAGAATGGACATGTTCTCCTCTTTTACCATACTTACCTATCTCAAAATGTATTTATCTTGACTTTTTTAAGCCTTTCTCACATATTTCATGCTAATTTGTTTTTTTGGAAATGCTCTCCATATGGTTTTCATGTAGTCCACTTTATTATTTTTTCCATAAAATGCCTCTACCACTTGTTTTTAATGGTTTGATGATCATTATTGGTGTCATCACTCATCTTATCTTAAATATTGCATTCTTATATATCTTCAAGCTCTAATAGATAATTAAAAACCTTATTTTCCTTCAATTCTATTATGCATTCTATTATGATTACTTCTTGATCTCCTTTGGCCTTCTCATGATGGTTCTTATATTTCTTGTGTTGAGTCTTATCATAGATTTTTTCCTCATATTGAACTATTTTCTTCTTACTTAACTCAATTTCATAGGGACATAATATTTCTTGTAGAAATTTCTCCTTATTATTCTCATGCATATTTTCAACAAATTCATTTGTAATGTTTCTATTTATAAGTGTGTAATTATCATCTTGCCTATTCCAACTTAGTCCATATTCTTGTTACTTATTTCCTTATAATTCTTCCTCCATGTAACTTGACTCTTTTTGGCCTTCTAGTTTTGGTTTGAGCTTGCCTTTTCTTGGACTGGTATTTCTCTCCTTCAAGATTTTTTTCTTATCCAAATTGTCTTCTTCATAATGAATGTAATTTCTCTTATTTTCTTATCTAATTTTCTCTTAAGGATTGCATTTTTCTTCCATCTTCTTCTTTGTGGTTTCATCCTAGAATATGAGGATGTATTCTTTTGAAATTTGTATAATATTTACTTGAACTCTTTTAAGAGTATATTTATCTATGATTTTTATCTCCTAAACTAATGAACATACACATACACAACTTATCAAAGCATTACATATAAGATATGAAGACCTTTGGGTCTCATCAAGAGTCTCTTAAAATTTCATTATTGCTTCCAAATTATAATTTGATTTATCAAATTTTTTATCTTATTTTTATTATTAATTTTATATCCTTACAATAAATAAATAAAGTGTATCTTAATCATAATCCACTACTTATATGTTTAAGGCATGTTCTAATGCTTTTGTTTTAGTCTCCAACTATACAACACTCACAGATAAAAAAGTAATCATATTTTACATCTTTTATTTCTTCCTTAAAATAATCATTCCTTTTCAATATCTCCATGAGATTTATAATTTTAGATTCCAAATATTAATCATCATTATCTTCCATTTCAAACCTATTCCATTATTCATTTATCTACTTGGAATAGTTTTGAGTTTTATCATGAGCTTCCCCTACTTGAAATTTGCTTTCTCCTTCATCATTAGGAACTTTGATTTGCTCCATGACCTTATAATTATCATGTTATAAGATAATAACTCCTCCATTATGTATTTTAATTTATCTTAGATCTAGAAATACTCTATTAGGTTCTTCATATCTTCTTTAAATGATCATTTTTAATGACATAGATATTTTATTATTCAAGGCTCTTTCTATTGCCTTTATTTCATTAATTTGTATACCTATATGCACATATTAAAAAAAAAACTTCAAAAATAAATGTGTTGAGTTCAAAATACCCACCATTTATAAAAAATTGAGAACCGTGTGTCAAATTATAAAAATATGTACCTTAAAATTGAAAATTCCCTTGATCAGAGTGTCACTAGCATATTTACACCTTTTTTTTTGTTTTGAAGCTCATCCACACCATGGTCTTACTAACTTATTGATTCATGGTTATAGTATAACCCTATATAATTTTGTTAGAATTTTTTATTTATATTTAGATTACAATTTTGATGAGACATTTCTTCAATGAACTATGTTTGAATTTCATGATTTAATCCTCATTTGGTCCTTTACTAGCCTTTTGTCTATAGAAAGTCGAGTTGAGTAAGTTCATTTAAAGTGTCATTTGTCAATATAAAAATGTCATAAATAGGTTTTAGAGACCCTATGGGGTGCCAAGAGTGATTGCAGTAAGTATGGAAGTGTATGATATTCAGTTGGTTCCTCATTGTACCCATCTAGACATTCCGATATGATGGAAGAAAATCTAAATGGACAACTTTTAAGAGGTCATATTTCATACGTATGGATGTTTCAAGAGAAATTATCAAATATGTTTGTTCATATTCATGCTTAAATCATATGTGTCAATTTTCAAATCTTTTGATGAAGTGACTCAAACATTATGGCATGCAAAATTAACCTCTAAACTACATTTCATAGTTTTCCCATATTTAACCAATTTTTCAGGATGCAAATAAAGCCTAGTGAGCATATTCAACAAGCCATATCTATCATGATATTTTAATTCAAGATAAATGGTAAAATGGGTTTGTTAACCCTCATACAAAGAACAATTTTACAGAGTTTGAGTTATATGACATAACTGCCTTAAAAGTTAGGAACATGAAAAGTTAGATGCTAAGCAGTTTTAGGTTGTTTTCCTAACCAATACATTGACATCATAAAAAATCATGAAAAATAGCTCATTTAAACAATTTATAAGTAAATTTATAATTCTCTTATGAGTATAAAATAAAATGGGTTTTTTTCTTTTGGTATTAAGTCCATTTCTTACAAATTTGGTGCCTTGGTGAGTTTTGTGCTTCATAAACCCATGGAAAAAATCATGAGTTTAAATTTTAAGGTATTTATGGCATCAAATATGATCACATGAACATCACATGATGGTTACATATATGTCAAATTTAATCCCATGGAAAAAATCATATGAGCTTAAATTTGATAATCTTTGTGATGTCAAATATGGTTGCGCAGACGTCACATGACAATTGTATAGACAAAATTTAAGCCCATGAAATAAATCATATGATATTAAATTTTAAACTATTCATGATGTTAAATATGGTCACACAAATGTCAAATGGGAGCCCAAATAGAGCCTAGTGGGCATATTCAATAAGCCATATCTCTCATGAGCTTCACTTCAGGACAAATGGGTTTGTTAACCTTCATACAAAGAGAACTTGCATAATGTTTCATCTATGAAACATAAGTGAATCAAACATTATTATCTTATAAATTTGGTCTCCAAGAAATATTTTTTAGTTTCTCCCATAGCCAAATTTTTAGGGTGTAAACAGAGCATAGTGGGCATATTTAACAAGCCATATCTCTCATGAGATTTAATTTTAAGACAAATGATCAAATGGGTTTATTAAACATCATACAATAAACATTTGTACAAAGTTTGAGATATGTGATATAAGTGACTCAAAATTTATGGGCATGCAAATTTGGTCTTCAAAGTATTTTCACTGGTTTTTTGGGTCAAAATTGAGCCTAGTAGGCATTTTTAAGAGGTTATATCTCACAAGATCTATAGTTTTAAAATAAATGGTCAAATAAGTTTGTTTACCTTTGTGCCATGACCAAGTTTAAGCTTATGCAATATAGTGTGCCAAAAGATACAAGCATGAAAAATTGCCCTCCAAAGCATTTTTTGTTATTTTTCCATACTCAACCACTTGTCAAACGGGGCCATTGGTTTTTAAATGGAGGGTCCCAAAATTTGGGTGGCAATGTTATGCATCATGTAGTATTTTCATTAATACAAATTTATAAATGAAAATAAATATTTTAATTAGTTTTTAATATATGTCTAAGTTGAAGTAAAATAAAAATATATAGCCACTCAATGCAGATGCAACTATGAGTATTTATTTTAGTAACAAGGGGCTTCATCAACACAGGACTCACCAACCAGCTAAAAATATTTTTTTAAGAAAATTTTATAATATTTAGAAATGAAATATTTTTTGTGAAGGAATATATTAACTTTTTAGCATGTTTGCTTGTAGGTTAGTCCATTTTGAAAAAGTAAATGTATTCTAGAAACTTTGCAAAAAAGATAGTTGTCTTTAATTTTTTTATATTTGTTGTCAACATGACTAACCAGTATGTTACCTTGTCCTTCTATAAAACATAGTATTTTCATTATAATATTCAAAAATGAAATATTTTTTGTGAAGGAATATACTAACTTGTTAGCATGTTTACTTGTAGGTTAGTCCATTTTCAAAAAGTAAATGTATTCTAGAAACTCTGCAAGAAAGATAGTTGTCCTTACTTTTCTATATTTGTTGTCAACATGAATAACCAATATGCTACCTTGTCCTTCTATAAAACATAGAATTTTAATTTCATAGAGGAGGAGTTTTAGAGCCAAAATTACTTTGTAAACTTAGAATAAGAAATACAAACAAGGAATTCTAAAAATATTGTCCAATATGTGTCTATGTATTTACTATTATGACTTCTCTCTCAATTGTTTGTTATGATTTCTAGATTTGAAATGTTTTTATGGATTTTTGGTATGCACTTTTACTTTTAGAGTTGTTAACTTGTGACAATTCTAGGTTGACTGAATGTTTTTAATTTCATTTATTTATTTTCCTTCTTGCACCTAGGCCAATGCTATTTGCTTGCAGAGGTATAATCTTTAAAGTGAAATTGATTCTTATTTGCATTATTTCTACCTTCTTTAGAAGTTTGCCTAATGTGTGATGTGATTTAGGATAAGCGATCTCAATTTACATGTTAGTTTTAAATGCATGTTTGGATGGAATCTAAACTTTTTTATGACACAAAAATGAAGATCAATAATATTTTTTTTGCCCTACCTTTTCTTTTGCTTTTTTTGACTTAGATCACCTTAGTTCAGCTTGTCATTGTAAACATTAATTGTAAATTAATTCTTAATTTATTTCTTTATCATAATTCACTATTCTTTACATAATTATTTCATGCTTTATATAGATCTATTATTTATCTATGGTGACTCTCAACCACCAACTAATATAAATATTATGAAACAATCACTTGTTTTGTCTCTATTCTACCAACAGATAACAAGATTATCACAACCTAAAACTCATGCACTAAATTTTCTTAATTTTAAAATGATAAGTGTTTCTAAACATTTTGGACACATGTGGTACATATTTGGGCATCAATAAGAGGAGCTTAATTGATGCTAGAAGGAGGGAAACTTCAACAAATCTTTGTGAATTTATAAGATCTTTGCTAGTTTTGGTGTATTTTGATCAAAGATCACTTTGGTTTTTACATATTTGTGTTTTTTTTTATCATAATTGTGTAAATGTTGGTGATATTCATAGTTTTATATCTATTTTTGGACTTATTTAGACAAATATTGACATTCTTTGAATACATATGTTTATATGTGGTAAATATAAATTTATATTTGTGAATCCATAGTATTTGAGGTTAGAATAGTTTGTTTTGATCAAAGATTGATATATTTTTAAAAAATATGGGTTTATTTTAACTTAAGATTATAAATATTAACTATATTTATGTAATTGGACACATATTTTATCTAGTTTAGTGAAAATTTGATGCCCTTTGTTGTTTTTTATATATATCTTTACAAAATTAACTTAATGTACAGGTCTAATTATTATTCTTTGTAAAACTTGATTTGACACATCATATTTTAAATAGAATACAAATTCAGAAGATAAAATTACTCAATACAAGGTGTAGGTGATCAAAATTTCCAAAGTCTCAAATGTTTTCATAGTTCAAGGTACTCATGTGTTCAAGGTATGGCTTGGCTAAGTGGTTCTTCAATCAATGTGCTAGGTGTAATACATGATCTTCTCCAAAATTATGAAAGATATTTACCTTCTTTTAGTTTTGATAATTTTGTCTCTACTAAAAAACATGTTATAAGTTTCAAATATGATCTAACATTACTTAATATGATTCATAAAGATGTGGCCTGTTGGTTATTTCCATTTACTTTTAAAAATTCAACCTATGAATGGTTTCTTAACCTACCAAAGGATTGAATTACTAAATGGAATAGCTTCGATAATGCTTTCATTGGTTAATTTGACAAAATTATTAGTCCCTATATTTTGTGTTAAAAGTTTACCACAATTAAAAAGGATGTTAATGAAACTATTAGAAAATTTAATGCATGGTTCCAAAAAATATTTAACAAAATTATAGCTCCTTATAGACCAAATGAGGATTTAGCCTTAGAAGTTTATAAGGATGCTATGGATCCCATGACCTTTGTATTCTTGAAAATATCTTTTATAGTCATAAACATATTGATCTAGGCCTACTCTGAAACTATGATCATTAATGACTAAATGCAACCTCAAGGCCAGATGGCATATTCCATACCTAGTGTCAATTTGAATTATCCCATCCAAAATGTCATTCCGAGTATACCTACTTTTACACTAATTCAAAACCATTTTTATTTGAGTAATACATGTTTTGACCAAAAATTAGTAGCATTATAATTATATTTTATCCAAAAAATAATAGAACTTTAGTGTCCATAGCGAGTAATAATTCTTCAATTCATGAGCCTGAGAGACCAAAAAATTCAAATTATTTGGTATTAGCAATGGTCCAAAAACTGAGCACTATTTTTTTTCAATTGTAGAAACAAGTAATAAATACAAAGAAAGACTCTAACAAAAGATATGCTTCTCAAAAGTTTGATAACCCTCCAAGCAGGTCTCATGATGACAATAATATTATATCATTTGAAAATATTTAAATAAGTTTATGTGATATTGTTTTGGATGATCCTTGTAATATCTCTAAAACCCCTCAAATTATGTCTAATCAAGAATCTACTATAGGGAAGTCTAGCTTTGTATGATTATCTCAAGGTTTTATGTAGGCCTTTAATTTTTTATTTGAAGATGGAGATAAAGATGAAGATGAGCCAATTAAAGAAGTTGCATCTAGGATGACTTACATTCCTAAAAATGTAAGAGAGATTATAATTGAATATCAACAAGATGTCATCATTATTACATATATGGATGAAGAAGAAGAAGAGTTGTTTCAAATAGATATAGATCAAATACAAGATGATATTTCTTTGAAAAGTATCTAAGAAGGTAGTGCATGTAGGTTTATTTATAAAATGGAGAATGATAAGAGTCATAACATGATTTTTTAAATAAAATCAAGGAGTTGGAGATGGTAAATGAAGGTATAGAACAACATATGAATACTTTATTTGAGGATTTCACCAATGAGCTAGAGTATGTAAAAGATGGTATTATTTTAGAGGAACCAAATCAAGACAAGTTGAAGCTTGATCAGATGGAAGAGATACCCCTATTCACCAAAGATGAAGATGAAACATATGAATCAAATAAAAAATTATCACATTATTTTATCAAGAGGTCAATAATATGGGACCAACATGTTTCTCATGATGATATTTTAGATGAAAATTATTTATTTGATTATCATGAAGAAGTATTTTGGGATGAATTAGAATATTTTAGTGAAAAAATTGGTAGTCCACTTCCACCTGAAAAAGAACCTAATAAAGACATCAGTCTGAAGATGCAAGCTGAGCTACCATTATTGAGTAAAGATGATATCAACCAATGTATATCTATGGAAGAAATAATACTAGCACTCTTATTGAAAATTAGAAGGATTTGGGAGGAAGAGAATTGGATTTTAGACTCATATCTTTGATCCATGCACTTAACGATGCATATACGAGCCCAAGTCACACAATCTAGAAGATCTAGGCATCCAAATGTTCCTATCGATATGAAGATGCTATAAAAAAAATAGTCGGTTTTTAAGTTCTATAGTAGACTAAGCAATTTTTTATTTGATCTTGGAGGTACATATTTAATGAAGTTAGTATAGGGCTTATATTAGTATCTTTTTTGTTCTTTCTTTCTTTTTTTCTTGTCCCTTGTTTGTATATAATGATTGTACATTTTTTTTTGTATTTTTTGCCTTGTTCCTTACTTTTAAATATGTCCTTTTGGATATCCCTCAACTCAAATTTCATTTAGGTTGCTCAAAAGCTTCACAATTCAAAAATTAAGGCATGACTTCTCAACATTGGTTGATCATTAGTTGTTGGAATATGAGCTTGATGTTGTAGTTTAGAGAAACTAGTAAAGACTAGTGGATAAGTTAATTATTCTTTGAGATTTTAAACCTTTTTTTGATCTAATCTTAGTTTCAAAAAATACTATACATTTAAGATGAATATTAAACTATTAAAACATAGTCTTGCTTGCACTTAAAAAGCATTGATTGCCTAGGACAAAATTTACAGTCAAGAATGATTGTCTAAAAATAAAACATTTGACCAAATCCTTAAGTCTAAATAATCTAATTCCCAACCTTTGTTGGAAGGTCAAAAAAATTGATCTAAAAAATAAAAAATAAGATTTTATTGCAAAATCAAAGGATTTCCAAGTAAAGTTTATTTTGGTAATCTCCATCGGGGCTATGGATGCCTAGCTAATAGTGGAACAAGGCCATGAGTAGAAACAAAGACATCTTTGTCAAGGCTATGGATACCTAGCTGGTATTAGAGCAATTCCCAAGCCTTCCTTGAGATAAGACATGGTTCTTAATGAATATTCAAACATGTTAAAAATTAGTGTTAATGATTAAAACTATGAATCTAGAAGTTGTTCTCTAAATCCTTTGGAAATCAGTAAGTAGAATCAAAGTACACACATAACATGAATGAGTTTTGATGTTTGATCCTAATTTTGCATATGTAATTTTTTTTATAACCATGATTTGATCCTAATGATGGTGTCTTATCAAATGGGATAAGTAATTTAATTATTAGTCTGAACCAGAGTTTCTAAATTCTAACATATTACTATGTTTCTCTCCAAAGTCACCATTTTTTGAGGTCAATATACCCACTATTTTTTTTTAAATGGGGACCCTTGTGTCAAATTGTATAAATTTCTAACTTAAAATTGAAAATTCACTTGACTAGAGTATCACTAGAATGTTTACAACTTTTTTTGTTTTGAAGCTCATCCACATTATGGTCTGACTGACTTATTGGTTCATGATTCTAGTCTGACCCTATCTACGTTTGTTAGCATTTGTTATTTATATTTAGGTTATAGGTTTGATGAGGTATTTTTAAAATTAACTATATCTAAATATCATGGTTTAATCATAATTTTGTGCTTTGCTAGCCTTTCATCTGTAGAAAGTCAAGTTAAGTTCATTTAAAGTGTGATTTGTCAATTTACAAAGGCCATGGATAGGTTGTAGAGACCATATAGGGTGTTAAGATTGATTGGAGTAAGTATTAAAGTGCATGGTATTCAATTAGTTCCTCATTTTATCTATCTAGACATTTTGATCTGATGATGGAAAATTTAAATGGATAGTTTTTAAGAGATCATATTTCATACGTATGAATGTTTCAAGAGAAATTATCAAATAGGTTTGTTCATATTCATGCCTAGATCATACTTGTTAATTTTTAACTCCTACGATGAAGTGACTTAAAAGTTATGGGCATACAAAGTTGGCCTCTAAACCATATTTTGTAGTTTTTTCTCATAGCCAATTTTTTAGTATGCAAACAGAGCCTAATGAGCATATTCAATAAGCCATGTCTCTCATGAGATTCAACTTTAAGGTAAATGGTAAAATGAATTTCTTAACTCTCATACAAAGAATATTTTTGAAAATTTGGAGCTGTGAAACATAAGCACCTTAAAAGTTAAGAGCATGCAAAGTTGACCCCCAATCAGTTTAAGATTATTTTTCTGACCAATACATGGACATCATGCAACCTCATGAAAAATGGCTCATTTCAACATTTTATAGGTGAATTTATAAAGCTCCTAGGATTAAATAGTCAAATGGGTTTGTTCCTTTTGGTATTAATTCCTTTCCTTATAAATTTGGTGCCTTGATAAGTTCTATGTTTTAAGATATAAATTGCAAAATTGACCAAAAAATATAAGACAATCATGAAAACGTCAAATTTAAGCCCTTGGAAAAAATCACATGAACTTAAATTTGATGGAATTAATGACATTAAATAAATTCACACAAACGTCAGATGATAGTTACATAGATGTCAAATTTAAGCCCATGGAAAAAATCTCACGAGCTTAAATTTAACAGTCTTCACGACGTCAACTACGATCGTAAGGACATCACATAACTATTATATATATGTCAAATCTAAGCCCATGAAAAAAACACATGAGATTAAATTTTATGATCTTTGTGACATTAAATATGATCTTGTGGATGTCAAATGGGAGCCCAAATAGAGCCTAGTGGGCATATTCAACAAGTCATATCTATCATGAGCCTCAACTTCAGGATAAATGGTCAAATGGATTTGTTAAATATCATATATATAATATTTGTGTAAAGTTTGAGCTATGCAACATAAGTGAATCAAATGTTATTATTGGAATGCAAAGTTAGCATCCAAGCCACATTTCATAGTTTCTCCCATACTCAATTGATTTTTTAGAGTGGAAACAGAGCCTAGTGAGCATATTAAACAAGACATATCTCTCATGAAATTCAACTTCAAAACAAATGGTCAAATAATTTTTTCAACCTTCATACAAGGAACATTTGTAAAAATTTTGAGCTATGCGACATAAGTGAGTCAAAAATTATGGCCATGTAAAGTTGGTCTTCAAAGCATTTTGGTTGGTTTTGGGGTTCAAATTGAGCCTAATAGATATTTTCAAGAGCTTATATTTCATACGTGATAAAGTGTCAAGAGAAATAGTCAAATGAATTTGTTCACCTTTATATCATGACCATTTACATCAAGTTTTAGTGCATGCAACATAGTAAACCAAAAGATATAAGAATGAAAAGTTGCCCTTCAAAACATTTTTTTCTATTTTTCCATACTAATCCACTTGTCAAACAAATCTATTAGTTTTTAAATAGAGGGTCCCAATAGTTTGGTGGCAAGGCTATGCATCCTATAAGATTTTCATTGATATAAATTATTAAATGAAAAGTAATATTTTAATTAGTTTTTAATATGTCCGGGTTGAATTAAAACAAAAATATATAGTCACTCAATGTAGATATAGTCATTAGTATTTTTTTAATAGTAGCAAGGGGCTTCATCAACATAAAACCCACCAGCCAACTAAAAATATTATTTTTTTAGAAAATTTTGTAACAATCAAAAATAAAATATTTTTTATAAAATAATATGCTAGTTTTTTATCATTTTGCTTGTAGGTCAGTCCATTTTGAAAAAGAAAATGCATTCTAAAAAAATTTGCAAAAAGGATAGATGTCTTTAATTTAATACATTTGTTGTCAATATGACTAAGCGGTATGATGCATTATCCTTTTATAAAATGAATTATTTTAATTTTGTAGAGAAGGAGTTTTAGAGCCCAAATTACTTTGTAAACTTTCAGTAATAAATATAAACAAGGAATTCTACAAAGATTGTTAGGTATTTGTTTATGTTTACTATCATGGCTTCTCTTTCATTTGCTTGTTCTGATTCTATATTTGAAGGGTTCTTATGAGATCTTGGTGTGTACCTTTAATTTTAGAGATATTAACTTATGTCAATGCTAGGTTGATTGAAAGTCTTTAGTTTTATTTCAATTTTTTTGTCGTTCTTGCATCTAGGCCAATGCTATTTGCTTGAAGAGGTTTAATCTTTAAATTGAAACTGATTGTTATTTGTAATATTTCTAACTTCTTTAGAAGTTTACCTAATGTATGATGTGATTTGGGTTAAGTTGTCTCACTTTACATGTTGGTGTTAAGTGCATGTTTAGATGCAATCTAAATTTTGTCGTGATGTTTGGAATGAAGATCAACACTATTTTTTTCTTCCCTACCCTTCCTTTTAGTATTTTTGACCTAGATCACCTTAGTTTAGTTCATCATTATAAATATCTATTTTAAATTAATTATTAATTTAGTTATTGATCATAATTCACTATTATTTGCATAATTACTTCATGTTTTGCATAGATATATTATTTGGTCATGGTGGCTTCCAACCACTAACTAATATAAATATTGTGAAACAATCACTTGTCATGTCCCTATTCTACCAATAGATAACAATATTATCACAACTTGTAAATCCTATATTGAATTCTCTAAATTTTAAAATGAGAAGTGTTTCTAAACATTCTAGGCACATGTGGTACTTATTTAGGCATCAATAGGAGGAGCTTTGCTGGCACTACAAGGAGAGAAACTTCAACAAATCTTTGTGAATTTTTAAGATCTTTTCTAGTTTTGGTGTATTTTGATCAAAGATCACTCTATTTTTTACATAATTTTTTATTTTAGCATAATTATGTAAAGGTTGGTGATCTTCATGGTTTTAGACTGGTCTTTGAGCTTATTTGTGGTAGAGATAGCTTTAGATCTATGAATACATAATATTTGAGATTAGAATTACTTATTTTGATCACATATTGATATATCTTTCAAAAATATAGGTTTATTTGAACTTAATATTGTAAATATTAACCATATTTACGTAATTGGACACATCTTTTAGCTAGCTTAGATAAAATTTTATGCCTTTTGTTATTCTTTATATATATATATATATATATATATATATATATATATATATATATATATATATATATATATATATATATATATATTTAAAAATTTAGTTTAATGTGTAGGTTTAATTATTATTATTTGTAAAGTTTAATTTGACACATCATATTTTAAACATGATTCAAAGTCACAAGCTAGAATTACCTAAGGCAAGGCCTAGGTGAGAAAATTTTCCAAAGTTTCAAACACTTCTCCAGTTCAAGGTACTCATGTGTTTAATGTATGGTTTGGTTAAATGGTTCTTCAATCAACGTGTCAGGTATAGTACATGATCTTCCCCATTTACCTTATTTTAGTCTTGATAATGTTATCTTTATTGAAGATCATGTTAGAAGTTTCAAAGGTACTCTAAGATTACTTAATGTAATTCATGAAGACGTGGCCTATAGGTTATTTCTATTTCGTTTTAAAAATAATGCCTATGAATGGTTTCTTAACCTTATAGAGGATTGCATTATTAGCTATCATGACATCAATAATGCTTTTATTGATCAATTTCACAAAATTATTATTCCCTATCTTTTGTATCCGTAATTTACCATAATTAAAAGAGATGTTAATGAAACCATTGGAACATTTAATGCATAGTTTTAAAAAATATTTAGTAGAACTATAACTCTTTATAGACCCAATCAGGATTTAGTCTTGGAAGTTTCTAAGGATGTTGTGGATCCCATGACCTCTATATTCTTGAAAATATCTTTTTCAATCATAAACACATTGATCTCAGCCTACTTTGAAGCCATGATCATTAATTATTAAATGCAACCTCAGATTTAGATGGCATATTCTATACTTAGTGTTAATTTGAATTAGCCCAATCAAAATCTCATTCCTAATATACCTACTTTAACACCAGTTCAGAACCATTTTTATTTGAGTAATGCATGTCCTGGCCAACAACTAGAGTTCTTAAATAACACTATAAGTATATTTCATCCATAAAACCATATAAATTTAGTGTCCATAGTTAGTAATAATTATTCAATTCATGATCCTGACACACCAAAAAATTCAAGTAAATTGATATTAGAAATAGTCCGAAGACTAAGAACTACCTTTCTTCAATTACAAAAACATGTAAGAAATACAAAGAAAGACTTTGGCAGAAGCTATGCTTCTCAAAATTTTGATAACCCTCCAAGCAGGTCTTATGATGATAATAATAATGTATCATCTAAAAACATACAAATTTTAATATTTTGAAACCCTTGAAATTGTGCCTACTCAAAAATTTACTATAGGGACATCTAGCTTTGTAGGAGCATCCCCAGGTTTTATGCAGGCATTTGATTTTTCATTTGAAGATGGAGATAAAGATGGAGATGAGTCAATTAAGAAAATTGCATCTGTGATGAATTGCATTCTTGAAGATGTAATAGAGATTGAAATTTTAGATCAACATGATGTCATCATTAGTACATCTACAGATGAAGAAGAGTTGTTGGAAATGGATATGGATCAACTACAAGATGATATAGCTTGTAAAGGTATCTAGGGAGGTATCCCACATAGGTTTATTTTTGAAATATAAAATACTGTTGAAGAAGATGATCATTAACAATAGTCATACCATGATTTTTTGAATAAAATCAAGGAGTTGGAGCTGGTAACAGAAGGGATATCATAACATATGAATACTTCATCTGAGGGTTTTACCAATGAGCTAGATTTTCCAAAATGTGGCATTATTTTAGAAGAACTAACCCAAGACAAGATGAAGCTTGATTGGATGGAAGAGATACCCCTTTTCACCAAAGATAAAGATAAAATATATGAATCAGATCAAGAATTATCATGTGACTTTATCAAGAGGTCAGCAATATGGGATCAACATATTTCTTGTGATGAGATTATATATGAACATTATTCAATTGATCAAGATGAAAAATCCTTTTAAGATGAATTAGAATATTTTTGTGCAAAGATTGGTAGTCCAATTTCACCTCATAAATAACTTAATGAAGACATTAGTCTGAGGATGCAAGATGACATGTTATTATTGAGTAAATGTGATATCAACCAATACCTATCTATGGTTGAAGTAGGACTAGCACTCTTTTTGAAAAGTAGAAGGATTTGGGAAGAAGAGGATTGTATTTTAGATTCATATATTTGATCAATGTATTTAAGGATGCATATAGGAGCCCAAGTCCTACCATTTAGAAGACCTAGGAAATCAAATGCCTTATCAACATGAAGATGTCATTAAAAAACACTCATATTTTGAGGTTCTATAGTAGACTAAGCAATTTTTCATTTGATCTTAGAGGTAAGTATTAAATGAAGTTAGTATAGGGCTTGTATTAGTTTCTTTCTTATTATTTCTTTCTTATTTTTTTCTTCCTTTCCCTTGTTTATATTTAATTACTAAACATACTTGTATATCTTTTGTACCTTGTTCCTTTCTTTTAAATAAGTCTTTTTGGATATCCCTCATCTCGAATTTTATTTAGGTTGCTCAAAAGCTTCACAATTCATAAATTAAGGTATGACTTCTCAACATTGGTTGATCATAAGTTGTTGGAATATGAATTTGATATTATAGTATAGAGAAACTAGTAAAGATTAGTGGATAAGTTAATTATTCCTTAAAATTTTAAACTTTTTTTGGATCTAATATTGGTTTTAAGAAGGATTGAACATGTAAGATGAAGATAAAATTATTAAAACATAATATTGATTTCACTTTAAAAATAGTAATTGCTTGAGATAAAGTTTACAACCAAGGATGATTATTTGAAAATCAAACACTTGAATAAATCCTTAAACCTAAATAATCTAGTTCCCAACTTTTGATAGAAGATAAAAAATGATTTAAAAAATACAAAATAAGATCTTATTGTAATATCAAATGCTTTTCAAGTGAAGGTGATTCTGGTAATCTCCATCAGGGATATGGATGTTTAGCTGGTAGTGAAGTAAGGTCATAAGTGGAGCGAAAAACATCTCTAATAGGGATATATATATATATATATATATATATATATATATATATATATATATATATATATATATATATATATATATATATATATATATATATATATATATATTGGTAGTAGAGTAATTCCCAAGCCTTACTTGAGCTAAGACATGGTTCTTAATGAATATTCAAACATGTTAAAAGTCAATGTTAATAATTAAAGCCATAAATTTGGAAGTTGTTCTCTAAATCTTTTGGCAATTAGTAAGTGGAAACAAAACACACACACAAAATGATTGAGTTTGATGTTTTCTCATAATTTTTAATATGTAATAATTTTTTTCTAACCATAAATTGATCTTAATGATAGTGCCTGATCAAATGGGATAAGTAATTTAGTTATTAGTTTGAACTAGAGTTTTTTAATTTTAATATATTGTTATGTTTCTCTAAAAATTCATTATTTATTGAGGTCAACATACCCACCATTTATAAAAAATGGGGACCCTTGTATCGAATTATATAAATTTCTAATTTAAAACTAAAAATTCAATTGATCAGAGTGTCATTAGCATGTTTACACATTTTTTTAATTTTGAAGCTCATCCACAACATGGTCTGACTTACTTATTAGCTCATGGTTCTAGTATAACCCTATCTAATTTTTTTATCATTTTTTCTTTATATTTAATTTATAGGTTTTATGAGGCATTTCTTGAATGAGATATGTCTAAATTTCATGGTTTAATCTTAATTTGGTCCTTTATTGGTCTTTGGTCTATAGAAAGTCAAGTTAAGTAAGCTTATTTAAAGTATCATTTGTCAATTAACAAAGGTTATGTGTAGGTTTTAGAGACCCTATGGAGTGCCAAGAGTGATTGGAGTAATTATGGAAGTGTATGTTATTTAGGAGGTTCCTCATTATGCCCATCTAGACATTCTAATATGATGGCAAAAAAATTGAATTGATAGTTTTTAAGAGGTCATATTTCATATGTATGAATGTTTCAAGAGAAATGATCAAATGGGTTTGTTCATATTCATGATTAGATCATACTTATAAATTTTTAAATCTTTTAATGAAGTGATTCAAAATTTATGGTCATGCAAAGTTAGCTTCCAAACCACATTTCGTAGGTTTTTTTCATAGTCAATTTTTTAGGATGCAAATAGAGCCTAGTAAGCATATTAAATAAGACATATCTTTCACGAGCTTCAACATCAAGATAAATGGTCAAATGTGTTTGTTAACCCTCATACAAGGAACAATTTTTTAAGTTTTGAGATATGCAACATGAGTAATTTAAAAGTTATGAGTGTGCACAATTGTCTCCCAAGAAGTTTTAGGTTGTTTTCCTGATCAGTACATGGACATCATGTAAAATCATGAAAAATAGCTTATTTAAACATTTTATAAGTGAATTTATAAATCTCTTAGGAGTATCAGATCAAATAATTTTTTTATTTTTGGTATTAATTTCATTCTCTACAAATTTGGTGCTTTGGTGAGTTTTGTATTTCAAGATATAAAATTACAAAGTTGACCAAAAAGTAGAATACAGTCACACGAATGTCAAATTTAAGCCCATGGAAAAACTATTACAAGCTTAAATTTGATGGTCTTCATGACATCAAATACATTCGTATGAACATCACATGATGGTTGTACAGATATCAAATTTAAGTCCATAGAAAAAATCACAAGATCTTCAATTTGATGGTCTTCATGATGTCAAATATGGTCACATAGATGTCACATGATGATTACATAGACGTAAAAATTAATCCCATAAAAAAATCACATGAGATTAAATTTGGTGGTCTTCACAATGTCAAATACAGTCGTGAGGACATCAAATGGAAGCCCAAATAGAGCCTAGTGGGCATATTCAATAAGCTATATCTCTCATAAGCTTCAACTTCAAGACAAACAGTCAAATGGATTTGTTAACCCTCATACAAGGAATATTTTTATAAAGTTTGAAGTATGAAACATAAGTGACTCAAAAGTTATGGGCATGCAAAGTTAGCCTCTAAGCCATATTTCACAATTTCTTCCATAGCCAATTTTTTAGGGTGAAAATAGAGCTTAATGAGCATATTCAACAAGCCATATATCTCATAAGCTTCAATTTCAGGACAAATGGTCAATTGGGTTTGTTAACCTTCATTCAAATAATATTTTACAAAGTTTGAGCTATGAAACATAAGCTAATCAAAAGTTATAGGCATATAAATTTGGTTTTCAAAGTATTTTGACTAGTTTTTTGGGTCCAAGTTGAGCCTAGTAGGCATTTTAAAGAGGTTATATCTCACAAGTGCTATGATTTCCAAATAAATGGTCAAATGGGTTTGTTTACTTTTGTGCTATGACTATTTACACCAAGTTTTATCTCATGTAACATAGTGTGTCGAAAGATACAAGAATGAAAAATTTCCCTCCAAAATATTTTTTGCTATTTTTCCATACTCAGTCACTTGTCAAATGGAGCCATTGGTTTTTAAGTAGAGGGTCCCAATAGTTTGGTGGCATTATAGGATTTTTTTATTAATAAAAATTTCTAAATGAAAACCAATATTGTAATTTGTTTTTAATATATGTCTAGGTTGAAGCAAAACAAAAATATATAGCCACTCAATACAAATACAACCATGAGTATTTTTAAGTGACAACAAGGGCCTTCATCAATATAGGACCCATCAGCCAGCTAGAAATATTCTTTTATTAACAAATTTTGTAATATTAAAAAATATAATATTTTATGTAAAGGAATATGTTGGTTTGTTAGCATGTTTGCTTGTAAGTCAATCCATTTTAAAAAAGCAAATGTATTCTAGAAGCTTTACAAAAAATACGACTATCTTTACTTTTGTACATTTATTTTCAACATGACTAATTGGTATGCTACCTTATCCTTCTATAAAAGGAGGTATTTTAATTTCATAGAGAAAGAGGAATTTTAGAGCCAAAATTACTTTGTAAATTTGGAGTAAGAAATACAAACAAGGAATTCTACAAAGATTGTCTAACATTTGCCTATGTTTTTTTATAATAGCTTCTCTCTCATTTAGTTATTCTGATTTCTGGATTTGAAGGGTTCTTATGGATTCTTGGTGTGCACTTTTAATTACAAATTTATTAACTTATGCCAATGTTAGGTTGACTGATAGTCTTTAATTTCATTTTATTTTCCCTTCTTGCATTTGAGCCAATGTTATTTGCTTACAGAGGTATAATATTTAAACTAAAACTGATTCTTATGTGTGATGTGATTTTGGCTAAGCTATCCCACTTTACATGTTAGTTTTAACTACATGCTTGGATGAAATTCAAATTTTGTCATGATATTTGAAATGAAGATCAATAATATTTCTTTCTACCCTACCCTTCCTTTTTTTTTGACTTGGATCACCTTAATTCAACTTATCATTGTAAATATCCATTCTATATTAATTCTTAATTTAGTTCTTAATCATAATTCACTGTTGTTTACATAATTACTACATCTTTTACATAGATATATTATTTGATCATGGTGGCTCCCAACCACCAACTAATATAAATATTTTGAAATAGTCACTTATTCTACCTCTATTCTACTAATAGATAACAAGATTATCACAACCTATAACTTATGCACTGAATTCTCTAAATTCTAAAATGAGAAGTGTTTCTAAATATTTTAGGTTTTTATGAAACATATTTAGGCATCAATAAGAGGAGCTTTATTGGCACTAGGAGGGAAACTTCAACAAGTATTTGTGAGTTTGTAGGATCTTTTCTAGTTTGTAGGATCACTCTATTTTTTACATATTTGTGTTTCTTTTTGCATGATTATGTAAAGCTTGGTGATCTTCATGGTTTTAGACTGGTTTTTGAGCTTATTTAGACATATATTGGCATTCTCTGAATACATATACTTAGATATGGTACATATATTTTTAGATATGTGAATCCATAGTATTTGAGGTTAGAATAGCTTATTTTGATCAAATATTGGTATATCTTTCAAAAATCAAGGTTTATTTGAACTTAAGATTGTAAATATTAACCATATTTATGTAATTGGACACATCTTTTAGCTAACTTAGTTAAAATTTGATGTTATTTATTTTTTATATATATCTTTAGAAAATTAACTTAATGTGCAAGTTTAATTCTTATTTTTGTAAAGATTGATTTGACACATTGTATTTTACATAGGATTCAAAGTCATAAGCTAGAATTACCCAAGACAAGACCTAGATGAGTAAATTTTCTAAAGTCTCAAATGTTTCCCTAGTTCAAGGTAGGGCTTGACTAAGTGGTTCTTCAATCAACATGCTAGGTATAGCACCTGATCTTCCTAAAAATCTTGAAAGATATTTCACTTATTTCAGTCTTTATAATATTATCTCTACTAAAGAGCATGTTAGAAGTTTTAAAGTTGATCTGAGATTACTTAATGTAATTCATGAACACATGGCCTATAAGTTATTTCCATTTACTTTTAAAAATAATGCCTTTGAATGGTTTCTTGACCTTTCAAAGGATTGCATTACTAGCTAGAATGACTTAGATAATGTTTTTATTGATCAATTTGATAAAATTATTAGTCTCTATATTTTGTATCAGCAATTTACCACAATTAGAAGGTATTTTAATGAAACTATTAGAGTATTTAACATGCAGTTCTAAAAAATATTCATTAGAACTATAGCTTCTTATAGACCTAATGAGGCTTTAGCCTTAAAAGTTTATAAGGATATTGTGGATCCCATGACCTTTGTATTCTTGAAAATATATTTTCTAGTTGTAAACACATTAATCTAGGCCTACTCTAAATTCATGATCATTAATGAATAAATACAACCTCAGGTTCAGATGATATATTCCATGCCTAGTATCAATTTGAATTGGCCCATCCAAAATGTCATTCCTAATATACCTACTTTAACACCAGTTCATATTTTTTTTCCTTTTAGTAATGCATGTCTTGACCAATAACTAATGTTATTTAATATCACTACAAGTGTATTTCATCCAAAAAATCATATAAATCTAGTGTCTATAGCCAATAATAATGCTCCAATTTGTGACCTTAAGACACCAAAAGATTCAAATGACTTGATATTAGAATGGGTCTAAAAATGAGCACAAATTTTTTTCAATTTTAAAAACAAGTAGGAAATATAAAGAAAGACTCTGATAGAATCTATCATTCTCAAAATTTTCTTATCCCTCCAAGTAAGTCTCATATAATAGTAATAATGTATCATCTGAAAACATACAAAAAAGTTTATGTGATATTGTTTTGGTTGATTATTGCAATATTTTTGAAACTTCTAAAATTATGCCTAATTAAGAATTTATTATAGGGACATCTAGCTTTGTAGGAGAATCTCAAGATTTTATGCAGGCCTTTGATTTTTCATTTGAAGATGGAGAAAAAGATGAAGATGAGCCAATTCCAGAAGTTGCATCTAGGATGACTTGCATTCCTGAAGATGTAAGCGAGATTACAATTGAAGATCAACAAGACGTAATCATTAGTACATTTGTGGATGAAGTAAAAGAGTTATTGGAAATAGATATGGATCAAATACAAAATGATATTACTTTAAAAGGTATCCAGGGATGCAGTTCACATAAGTTTATTTTTGAAATGGAGAATACTCCTAAAGAAGATGATCATTGGTAGCAATCATATCATGATTTCTTGAATAAAATCAAGGAGTTAGATAAAGAAGGGATAGAATAACATATGAATAATTTATATGAATATTTTACCAATGAGCTAGTGTTTTCAAAAGGTCATATTATGTTGGAGGAACTGAACCAAGACAAGTTGAATCTTGATTGGATGGAAGAGATACCCCTCTTCACCAAAGATAAAAATAAAACATATGAGTCAGATCAAGAATTATCATGTGACTTTATCAAGAGGTCATTAATATAGGACCATCATGTTTCTCATGATGAGATTTTAGATGAAAATTATTCAATTGATTAGGATGAAGAAGCATTTTGGGATGAATTGGAAGATTTTTGTGCAAAGATTGGTAGTCCAATTCTATCTCAAAAATAACATAATGAAAACATCAGTCTGAAGATGCAAGCTGAGCTATGATTATTGAGTAAAGATGATATTAGATAATACCTATTTATGGATGAAGTAGGATTATCACTCTTGATGCAAAGTAGAAGGATTTAAGAGGAAGAGGATTGAATTTTATACTCATCTTTGATCCATATACTTAAAGATGAATATAGGAGCCCAAGTCACACCATCTAGAAGACCTAAGCATCTAAATACCCCTATCGACATGAAGATCCCATCAAAAAACACTTAGATTTTAAGGATTTGTAGTAGACTAAGAATTTTGTATTTGATTATAGAGGTAATTATTTAATGAAGTTATTATAGGGCTTATAGTAGTTTCTTTCTTATTCTTTATTTCTTGTTTTTTTAATCCTATCTTTGTTTGTATATAATGCCTGAACATATTTTTTTGTCTATTGTGCCTTGTTATTTGCTTCTAAATAAGTCTTTTTAGATAACCCTTAGCTCAAATTTCATTTGGGTTACTCAAAATCTTCATAGTTTAGAAAATAAGGTATGACTTCTCAACATTCATTGATCATGAGTTGTTGGAATATGATCTTGATGTTTTAGTTTAGAGAAACTAGTAAAGACTAGTGAATAAGTTAATTATTCCTTGAGATTTTAAAACTTGTTTTGATCTAATCTTAGTTTTTAAGAAGGATTACACATGTAGAATGAAGATTAAACTATTAAAACATAGTCTTGCATGTAATTAAAAAACATTAATTGCCTAGGACAAAGTTTACAACCAAAGATGATTGTCTAAAAATCAAATATTTGACCAAATCCATAAACCTATGTAATTTGGTTCTCAACCTTTACTCAAAGGTAAAAAAAGGATCTAAAAAATACAAAATAATATCTTATTGTAAAATCAAAGGCTTTCCAAGTAAGATGATTCTAATAATCTTCACCAGGGCTATCAATACCTGGATGATAGTAGAAAAAGGTCATGAGTAGAGCCAAAGACATCTATGTTGGGGATATGGATGTCTAGTGGTAGTAGATCAATGCCTAAGCCTTATTTGAGCTAAGGCATGGTTCTTAATGAATATTCAAACATGTTGAAAGTTAGTATTAATGATTAAATCTATGAACTCAAAAGTTGTTCTCTAAATCCTTTATCAATGAATAAGTGAAATCAAAGCACATACACAACATGACTAAGTTCTGATGTTTGATCCTAATCTTTTTTATGTAATATTTTTTTCTAACCATGAACTGATCTTAATGATGGTACCTAATAAAATGGGTTAAGTAATTTAATTATTAGTTTGAACCAGAGTTTCTAAATTCTAACATATTATTATGTTTCCCTCAAAAGTCACCATTTATTAAGGTTAACATACCCATCATATTTGAAAAATGAAGACCCTTATGCCAAACTATGTAAATTTTTACTTTAAATTTGAAAATTCACTTGATCAAAGTGTCACTAGCATGTTTGCACTTTTTTATTTTGAAGCTCATCCACACCATGGTCTGATTGACTTATTGGTTCATGGTTCTAGTCTAACCCTATCTAAGTTTGTTATTATGTATTCTTTATATTCAAGTTATAGGTTTGATGAGGCCATTCTTGAATGAGCTATGTTTGAATTTTATGATTTAATCATAATTGGGTCCTTTACTAGCCTTTGGTCTATAGAAAGTCAAGTTAAGTAAGTTCATTTAAAGTGTCATTTGTTAATTTATAAAATCCATGGATAGTTTATAGAGACCCTATGGGGTGCCAAATGTGATTGGAGTAATTATAAAAGTGCATGATATTTAGCTGGTTCATCATTGTGCCCATCTGGACATTCTGATATGATGGTAGATAATCTAAATGAATAATTTTTAAGATGTCATATTTCATACGTATGGATGTTTCTAGAGAAATTATCAAATGGATTTTTTCATCTTCATTCCTATATCATATCTTTCAATTTTTATTTCCTATTAAGAAATGACTCAAATGTTATGGGCATACAAATTTTGCCTCCAAACCACATTTCATAGCTTTTTCCCATGCTTTGCTAAGTTTTTAGGATGCAAACATAACCTAGTGATCATATTCAACAAGCCATATATCTCATGAGATTAAAATTTAATATAGATGTTCAAATGGGTTTATTAACCCTCATAAAAAACATTTTCACAAAGTTTGAGCTATGCGACATAATCACCTTAAAATTTACGAGCATGTAAAGTTGGCTCCCAAGCAGTTTTATGTTATTTTTCTGATCAGTACATGGACATCATACACAATCATGAAAAATGGCTCATTTCAATATTTTGTAGGTGAATTTATAAAGTTCCTTGGAGTGTCAAATCAAATAGGTTTGTTTCTTTTGGCATTAAGTCCATTTCCTACAAATTTGGTGCCTTGGTGGATTTTGTGCTTCAAGATATAAAATTATAAAGTTGGCCAAAAAATAGAAGACAATCATATGAATGTCAAATTTAAGACCATGGAAAAAATCACATGATCTTAAATTTGATGGTCTTTTCTATGTCAAATATGGTTGTACGAACATCACATGATGGTTACACATATGTCAAATTTAAGCCCATGGAAAAAATCACATGAACTTAAATTTGAAGGTCTTTACGACATCAAATATGGTAGCACAGACGTCACATGATGGTTGTACATACATCAAATTTAAGCCCATAAAAAATCACATGAGTTTAAATTTGACAGTCTTTGTGATGTCAAATACGATCATGTGGACATCAAATGGGAGCCCAAATAGAGCCTCAACTTCAAGACACATGGTCAAATGGGTTTGTTAAACCTCATACAAAAAACATTTATAAAAATTTTGAGTTATGAGACATAAGTGACTCAAAATTTACTTGCATGAAAAGTTGTCTTGCAAGCCACATTTCATAGTTTCTCCCATAATTGGCTAATTTTTAAAGGTGCAAATAGATCCTAGTGAGCATATTCAACAAGTTATATCTCTCATGAGCTTCAAATTTAGTACATATTATCAAATGGGTTTGTTAATCCTCATAAAATGAATATTTTTGCAACATTTAAGATACATGACATAAGTGACTCAAAAGTTATGGGCATGCAAAGTTGGTCTTCAAAGCATTTTGGCAAGTTTTTTGGATCCAAATCGAGCCTAGTACACATTTTGAAGAGGTCATATCTCAGAATAACTATAGTTTCAAGAGAAAGGATCAAATATATTTTTTAACCTTTATACCATGACCATTTTCACCAAGTTTCAACTCATGTGACGTATCACATCAAAAGATACAATAATGAAAAGTTACCCCCCAAAGAATCTTTTGTTGTTCTTCCATATTCAACCACTTGTCAAATGGAGCCATTGGTTTTTAAGTGGAATTTTCCAAAATTTTGGTGGAAAGGCTATGCAGCATGTAGGATTTTTATTAATATATATTTTTAAATGAAAACCAATCTTTTAATTGGTTTTTAATATATGTTCTGGTTGAAGTAAAACATATATATATATATATATATAGCCACTCAATGTAGATACAACCATGAGTATTTTTGTAGCAGCAACACGGGGCTTCGTCAACACAAGACCCACTAGATAGCTATAAATATTATTTTTTTAACAAATTTTGTAATATTTAAAAATGAAATATTTTTTGTAAAGGAATATGATTGTTTGTTGGCATGTTTGCTTGTAGGTCAGTCCATTTTGGCAAAACAAATGTATTCTAAAAACTTTAAAAAGGACAACTATCTTTATTTTTGTTTTCGACATGACTACCTAGTATTTTGCTTTGTTCTTCTATAAAAGGCAATATTTTCATTTCATAGAGGATTTATAGAGACAAAATTACTTTGTAAACTTGGATTAAACAATACAAGCAA